>ML337637.1:0-132322 GCA_005239505.1 Nicotiana paniculata
CGTTTCCATCTCCACTTCACCTACACATGAAATAAACTCCATTAAGCACATAACAAGTGTATTTTTATCATTAATGCGCATAAAATGTAAGGTATATCACATGTTAAACTATGCAATTTAGTCTCGCATCAGCGAGCCTACTGCGAAAGAGCAATTTATATATATATATATATATATATATATATCGAGCCTTGTAAGGTCGAAAAGCTATTTTACTTACTATATTGAGAGAGTTGAGACAGTATCAACAGGTGAGCATATCTTCAGATTATCTTTGACTCCCAGTTACTTTCTGTTATTGTATTATCAGTTCAGTTTCAGCTTTTAGTATATTGTCTTACATACTTGGTACATTATGTCATACTAACATGCCTTTTCTGGGGCGCTGCATTTCATGCGTGCAGGTTCAGACAGACAGACGAGTAGACCTCCTCATTAGGTGTTGCCCGAGTTCATCTTGATCGATAAGCTCCATTCCCTTTGGAGTTGCCGGGTCTAGATATTTATGTACATCTTATGCATATATGTATATATGTTATGAGTAGGTCGAGCCCTGTTCGGACCACAGTTATATCCATCAGTAGAGGCTTGTAGACATACCCCGTGAGTTAGTGCAGTATGTTGGGCTTATAGGCCTTTATGTATACTTTGTAGGTTTGCCAAATGTAGTAGTTATGACGACCTTGTCAGCCCAACTTTATATTGATGTTTAGTCACCATTCGCAATTGTCTTGCAATGTGGCCCATGTCCAAAGTATGACACTATATGTTCAGAGTCCCTTAGTCGCAAGTTGGTATGCAAGGAAAGGTGAGGCATCGGGTGCCGGTCTCGCCCCCCGGGTTCGGGGCGTGACAGTTGTGCACTAATTGTGTGTTTTATGCATTGTAGGAGTGATTCTGAGTGCTGTAGATGTTATGGAGCTAATTCAAGCTATTTTGAGCTTTGAAGTCTGAGAAAAAGCCCAAAGGGTGAATCCTGGATTGTGTTGGGGGATCGAGCACCACGTCTGGACATCCAAAATCAAGCAAAAATCCGTACTCTGAGAAAACTCCACACCAGGCGCCGCATCTGTGTAATTTTTGCTGCCTGTGAATTGTGTAGATCCTTGATAATCCCCACAGCTGCCTCGCCTGGCGCGTCGCCCCATGCGGCGCACATGTGTAATTTTACAGAGTAAATGTCCAATTTAGGCTAGGAAAAGGTGATTTCATTTGGGCCAAACCCTACTTGGTATAAATACATGAAAAAACGTTATTTTTTGGACTTTTTGACATATTATAGACATAAGGAGGAGTTGGAGGAGCAAAATCACAAGGATTTCATCATTCATTCCTCACTCATTGAATACTAACTCATCAAGTTCTATGAGAAAACACCCGTGTGTGCATGTGTACCATTTCTCAAGTATTCTACTCCGACAATATCATGGCATGTATAGGTGATAAGTAGTTGAATTAGATAAGGGATTAAGGAAATGCAAAAATCCAACACAAAACTAGCTAGATTCTTTCAACTTTCCATAACTGTACCAAACCACTGATCACTATTCTCAATAACCGCGTGTACACCATCAAGAGAGAAATATGAGAGGGTGACACTAGGGGGATGGATCTGTATCCACACGCTGCACGGACAACTCACGTGCTAATAATCGATCATGTACGGACAACTCACGTGCTGCACAAACAACTCACGTGCCAATAATGTCAATATATGGATCCGCATGGACAACTCACGTGCCAATAAAATAAACAAACCCCACATGGTCATAGGTCTCAACTCCAACCATATCATGAAAGATCAATTAAACAAGTATACATGTATATGCTGAATGAAATAAGATTCTCATGCTCCGGGACTAGTATAAATACCACGCTAAAGTGTAGGCATGTGCAATGTGTGCTATCATAACTCAAATCAGCAATTTCATAACTAGAAAGCATTTATCAAGTTCATTCAGGGATTAAAGATATATGTGGCTCCAAACATGGCTCAATTAATTCACACAAAATGTTACAAATACGAGGAGCATATAGCTTAAATCTTAATAGTCAATTCTCAATTCAGACCCCGAGCATAACCCAAACATGAATAAATGACCCCGGTGACCGCATATAGATTCATCCCCACGCACGTGCGCACCTAATAGCACGTTGCTGTCATAAAAATTTAGGCAACTAGTGCCTCAACCGAGTTTAAATAAGATACTTACCTCAAGCAAATACAATCATTCCGCTATCAAGCCCTTCCCATGCGTATCGATTGACGGAAGGCTCGAATCTAGCCAAAATAACGCAATACTATCAGTAATAGCTATAGGAATTGATTCCAATTAATAAAACTATGGTCTTTAGCCAAGGTTAAAAAGTCAACTCAAAAGGTCAACCAGAGCCCACGTCTCGGAGTCCAACAAAAGTTAAAAAATCCAAACACCCATTCAACCACGAGTCCAACCATATCAAAATTACTTAAATCCTACACCAAAATGCCAGTCAAATCCCCAAAATTTGGCCTAAGAAGTTTCACCATTTTCCCCAAAATTTTCCAACTCCAATCACTAATTCCATGTCAAAAATAACGATGGATTCATGTAATACAACTAAAACTGAGTTAGAATCACTTACCCCAATCAACTCCTTGAAAATTCCTTCATGAATCGCCCAAATCCGAAGTTTCTAGCTCAAAATATAAAAGATAGGTTCAAACCCTCGTTTTTGAAATTTAACACTGCCTCCTAGTGATTACTCTTCGCGATCGCGAAAAGTCCCTCGCGAAGAACAAAACAAAGCTGCCTCAAATTGGCTTTCGCAAACTTGGTTTACTCCACGTGAACATGGTTCACTGATTCACAAACCTATGCAATCGCGAACATCCCCACGCGATTGTGAAGAACAACTTCGCGTGATCTTAGCTGCCTCACTTCCTTGTACGTGAACGCGATCCACTCTATGCGTTTGTAATGCACAAGCTTCACAACCTCCGCGATCGCGTCCCTCACTATGCGAACCCGAAGAAAAAAAATTCAACATCCCTCAAAGACTCTTCGCGATCGAGGACCTATCCTCGCGAGCACATAGAAGGAAATCAGAACCCATAGCATGAACAGACTTTAGCTATCTCCAAAATCCAATCCCACTATGATAACCATCCGAAATCCAGCCGAACCCCCCGAGACCTTAACTGAATATACCAACAAGTCTTAAAATACAATAAGAACTTAGTCGAGGGATCAAATCACATCAAACAACATCAAAAACACAAATCACGCTCCAATTCAAGCCTAATGAAAACTAATGAATTCCAACTTGTACAATCGATGCCGAAACCTATCAAATCAACTCCGATTAACCTCAAAGTTTGCACACAAGTCTTAAATGACACAACGGGCCTACTCCAACTTCCGGAACCAAAGTCTGAGTCTGGAAACCACAAAGTAAACTCTCGGTCAAACTTCTCAACTCTACAAACTTCCATTTTTCCAACTTTCGCCAATTCAAGCCAAAATCAACTACAGACCTCCAAATCACTATGCAAACACATTCCTAAGTCCAAAATCACCCTACGGAGCTATCAGAATTGTCAAAACACCATTTTGGATCCATTTACACATGAATCAACATCCGGTCAACTCTTTCAACTTAGGCTTCCAACCTAGTGACTTAGTGTCTCAATTTATTTTGAAATACCCCTGGAACCTTACCAACTACCCCGACAAGTCACATAACAACAATTGAGCATAGAATAAATAGTAAATAGGGGGAAAATGCTACAACACTCAAAATGACCGGTCAGGTCGTTACATCCTCCCCCTCTTAAATAAATGTTCATCCTCGAATGGGTCTAGAATCATATGTAGAGTCTCAAATAGGCGTAATAATCTGCTCTGCATCTCCCGATCGGTCTCCAAAGTAGCCTCATCGAGTGTCTGGCCTCTCCACTGGGGGAATGAGGCTACAACACTCAAAACGATCGGCTGGGTCGTTACAAAAATTCTGTATGACACTTTTAATGAAACATGTTACACATTGGGGCTCGATTACAACAAGAGTAGATAGATTGTTTGATCGAAGCAGCTGTATGGGCATCTGAGTATCAATTACGACAACTATCTGTTACAATATTGACAGAATATGAAGTATCGACTAACTATAAATTTTGAAAAGCAGTGTATACAATATTATCTAAAGATATCATTCATTTCAGAGGAAAATACTATAATTTCCTACACTTACACTGACCGTGAACAAATAAATATGTACTCATTACATATGGTGTCCTAGTTCGAGAAGATCAAGTTACGCAATTTCCTGTTTATTACGTAAGTCAAACTCTAGGTGAAGCAGAAACTAGATATCCACACTTAGAAAAATTGGCACTTGCTCTAATAAGCGCCTCTAGGAAGCTAAAACCATATTTTCAATGTCACCCCATATGTGTATTAACCACTTACTCACTTCGTAATGTTTTGCATAAGCCCGAATTATCGGGCCGATTGGCCAAATGGGCCGTCAAATTTAGTGGGTACGATATCGAATATCAACCCGAACGGCCATCAAGTCTCAAATTTTGCTAGACTTCGTGGCCGACTTCATGCCAACCCTCGTACCCGAATTTGAAAAGGAACTTTTGTTGAAATCGTGTACATCATCGGGGGTGTGGACCCTTTTCATAGACGGCTCCTCGAATGTGAAGGGGTTTGGGCTAGGCATCATTTTAAAAATGCCCACGGGGAGTACTATTAGACAATCCATCAAAACTTCTAAGTTGACTAAAAATGAGGCCGAGTACGAGGCCATGATTGCAGTTCTCGAACTAGCTAAAAGCTTGGGAGTAGAAGTCATCGAAGCCAGATGCGACTCCCTGCTGGTAGTAAACCAAGTAAACAAAACTTTCGAGGTTCAAGAGGATAAAATGCAATGGTATTTGGACAAGCTGTAGTAAATTTACACCGTTTTAAAGAATGGACTTTGCAGCATGTACCTCGAGTGAAGAACAGTGAAACTGATGCCCTTGCAAATTTGGGATCATCAATTGAGGACAATGAAATCGGCTCGAGGATTGTCATTCAACTCTCAAAATCTGTAGTCGAGGAAGGTCACGCTGAGATAAACTCCATGAGCTTAACTTGGAACTGAAGGAATAAATATATCGAGTATTTGAAAAACAGAAAGCTCCCATCGGACCCTAAAGAATCGAGGGCTCTATGAACAAAAGCTGATCGATTCACAGTGGCTGAGGATGAAACATTGTATAGAAGGACGTTTGACGGACCATTAGCAGTATGCTTGGGATCAGGGGACACCGATTATGTCCTACGAGAAGTTCACGAAGGTACTTGTGGGAACCATTCCGGTGCCGAATCACTAGTTCATAAAATCATTAAAATAGGAACTATTGGGATAGTATGTAAAAGGACACTAAGGAGTTTGTTCGAAAATATGATAAGTGTCAAAGGTATGCGCTGATGATCCACCAGCCCGGAGAACAACTTCATTCGGTCCTATCCCCATGGCCATTCATGAAATGAGGGATGGATATCGTAGGCCCTCTGTCATCGGCCTCAGGTAAAGCTAAATTCATTTTGTTTATGACTGACTATTTCTCTAAATGGGTTGAAGCACATGCCTCCGAGAAAGTTAGAGAAAAAGAAGTTATAGAGTTCATCTGGGATCACATCGTATGCCGATTCGAGATACCTGCCGAGATTGTATGCGACAACAGAAAGCAATTCATTGGCAGCAAGGTAACAAAATTTCTCGAAGATAACAAAATAAAGAGAATCTTATCGACACCATATCATCCTAGCGGAAATGGGAAAGCCGAATCTACGAACAAAACCATCATTCAGAATATGAAGAAAAGGTTGAACGACGCCAAGGGAAAATGGAGAGAAATTCTACCCGAAGTCCTTTGGGCATATCAAATAACATCGATGTCCAGCACGGGGGAAACCCCGTTCTCCTTAGTATATGGCTCCGAAGCCTTGATCCCAATCGAAGTCGGGGAACCTATTGCCAGATTTTGACACACAACAGAAGAATCAAATCACGAGGCTATGATTACTAGCCTCGAACTATTGGATGAAAAATGAGAAGCAGCCCTCGTTCGAATGGCCACACAAAAACAACGCATTGAAAGGTATTATAATCGAAGCACCAACTTTCGCCACTTTAGAATTGGGGAATTGGTACTAAGGAAAGTAACCATCAACACTCGAGACCCTAATGAAGGGAAACTTGGCCCGAATTGGGAAGGACCCTATCAAGTACTTGACATTGTCAGCAAGGGATTTTACAAGCTAGGCACGATTAACGGCGAGCAACCACTAAATAATTAGAACATCTCATTACTCAAGCGATATTATTGCTAAGGTATGACCTTCTCCTTTTTCATTTACATTTTACACTAACTTATTTTCAGGTGTTCGAGCAAAACTATCAAAGCTCTCAGCAAGCAGGAAGATATTAGGAACTTAAAGCACGCGTTGCACTCCTTTTCCTTTCGACCAGTAATGGGTTTTTTTGGCAAGGTTTTTAATGAGGCAACCATCGTTCGTGTTGACTTAGCGTATCCGTGGTCTCCTTACAATCAACCTCGAATACTGGGGGGGCATCACCCTCGGATGTTTTATTTTCAAGGAAAATACTTTATGTAAAAAGGGCCTCGATAGGAAAACTTTGTAATGGGCCAAACGGTAGAATGAACCGTGTCCGTATAGATTAGTCGGGCCCTGATGGTAAAACATGTACGCATGTATGAACTATTCAAAGAAGTACTTATCCTTATCAGATATCCCATGCCTCAATGAAAATTCTCTAATATACAAGCTCCGTACTTATAATTTTTGTAAAATGGCTCAAGGGCCAAAATGCAACTACACCTCGAACGATCAAACCCATACTCGGGGATTGTCATCAAAAATCAACATTTTCGAATTATCTAAACTCGAAACCATAAGACCTCAAAGAATCATCCCTCGATTTATAGGCCAAGGCTATCAATTTTGAGGACTAACACTTCGAATAAGTTTGAAGTGTTATTGGGAATAAGCCCAAGAGGCATACCCAAAGGCTACAGCCAAATTAACGCGACTCGAAGACGTCTGTATCCCACAATTCAAACAGGCCTTCGAATTCTTTGAATATCGATTAAAAAAAAGTCTACCCTCGGCAAAATAATCAAAGGGCTTCGATAATATCAGCCCTCGAAAAACCTCAAGAGGTATCGAAAAGCAAATGGGTTTCGACCAATATTAAACCCTAAAAAAACCCAATGGGTAAAAAAAATATGCTAAGGCATAACAAAATTTTATAAAGTCTTTAAGCCAAAAAAGGGTAAAAGCCATTCTTTTAAGGCCATATCGGCTCGATTCAAAGAGCCTAAGGGCCAATACACTCAGAATTCGGAAACACGTTCCTATTCAATTCGAACCTAAAGGTTCCACTGCTTCGAGCTCGAATAAAAATTCACTCGAATATAGTTCGAGGATTCATTATTACTCAATACAGACCTAAGGGTTCTATTACTTCGGGTTTGAGATTTACTAGAACTCGACTATGCAAGGAGTTTTATTATGACTTCGATAAGGTCACCTAAAACCGAAGTCTTAAACATATTATTCAAGGTGTAAAAGTGTGCTAAAATTTTACAAGGCACAAAACAAGTTTGAAGACAAAATTTAAGAAGGAGCTCAGAAGGGAAATATTTTTATATTTATACTTGAACAAAAATATGTACAAAAGACCGACAAAGGTTTTACAAAAAAAGAAAAGGAAAAATACAAGTCCTAACTATGCTCAGGGGTGATTTCTCCCTCGGGGGCAGCTTCTTCTTCGGGCCCCTCTCCATTATCGGACCCACCTTGGCTGCCTTCATCATCATCATCATCATCGGAGGAGGCAAGCAGCCTGGCATTAGCTTCATGCACCTTTGCCTGTGTTATCTCCTCAGAGAAGTCAAAACCTTGAGCATGGATTTCCTCGAGGGTCTCCCTTCGAGATTGGTGTTTGGAAAGGTCGACAGTCCATTGAGCTTGATCAAGGGCCTCCCTTAACAGTTCTTGAGCATCCTCGGCATTAGCCAAATACATGGCCACCGATTTATCGATCGCAGTTTTCGCCTTTTCGGCCTCAGCTTGGGCCTTAGAAGGTTCGGCCTCGAGCTCCTCGATCCTTTTGGCTTGAGCCGAGCTCTTCTCTCTAGCACTCCAAAGTTGAACTTCGGCCGATGAAAGTTAGGTCGAAGAATCCTCTTTCTCCACAACAAGGCGGTCCATGCCTTTCTTCCACCGATTGCAGTCAGCTTTAGCTTGATCGACTTTCCCCCGGAACAACTCGATCTTCTCAATTTTTTGCTACAACTGAGACATCGAATTGTTAGCCTCCACCCTTGGATCACGTCCATATATTTTTAAAAGGACAGTTACCTGCTCGTACAGCTCGGCCTCCTCCTTACGAGCCTTGGCCAAGACCGCTCGAAGGTCCTTGAGCTCTTCATCCTTTTGCCCTCAAAGGAGCTTGAGAGCATTTCTCTCCTCTGAAGTCCTCTGGAGCTCGACCTCACATTGGATCAGATCGGCCCGAGACTTGGGAAAAGGCTATATGGGAGGAAAATGAGTTAGACTTAAGGAAGGAAAAGAGAAAGATAATTACAACAATTAATATTTACTCGAGATAGAAGACGATTGACCTCTTAAAAGAGGGTGGACGCATCATCGACCCTGGTAAAGCAATCCCGAAAGGGATCCTCTTCACTAGGGACTCCGCCTATGTCGGGGGCCCTCATGGCCCGAGCCTCTCTTATCGCCTCCTCGGGGTAAGCCGGTAGAGAAGGCGAATGAACTGCTATCACTACCCCGGGCGAGTCACTCGGGGCGCTCTGATCGGATATCAGGGTCTCAGAATCGGCCCCCTCCGGTATGTTTGTTGATGGTTGAGGGAAAATCTTGACCTCAGGCGATTCGGGGTCTTTACCCGAGCTTTTATTTGAAGCCACCTCCTCATGAGGCTTGATCTCGGCAACCGTTTCTAGTTTTGAAGATTTGGAGGCGTCGACAGTCTTCCTAGGTCGAGCCACCAACGCAGAGACATCACCTTCTTCTTCTTCTTCTCTCAAACTTTGTACTGGCTCCATGGTGAGCAAAATAAACTTTCGTCTGGTCCTTCGAGCTTTGGGTTTATGGTCCTATGACAACAAGACCCCCTTCCTCTTCTTGTCTTTCCCTGGTTTCGGAACCGGGGACTTGGCCTCTTTCTCTCCGCTCGGAGGCGTCAAAATAGCATCCTTATTCAAGCCTACACAAAAGGAAACATGGTGAGAAAAAATAAGTATGATTGGCTCCTCGGAAATAAGGAAGAATAACTCACTGTGACTCTTTACCTCCCGCTTGCCCTTTGCCAAGTCATGCCAACAACGCTCGACATGAGATGAAGTCAAGCTCAAGTTCCTAACCCAGTCCTTGAGGTCAGGGACCGATCGAGGCATCTAGGCAACCGCTGCATGACAAACGAAGATGTTAGATAAAGAAAAAATAGGAATATGGAAATTGATGTGTAAAAGGTTACTTAAGCTCGGGGTTCCACTTCTCGGGGAATAGCATTTCTTTCTTTGGGATGAGGTCATAGGTCCTCACCCGAACAAACCAGCTCATCCAACCCCGGTCCTTTTCCTCATCGATACTCGAGAACAAAGCCTTAGTATCTCGGCATTGAAGCTTGATCAACCCTCGAAAGAGTCGGTGTCAATATAGTCTCATGAGATGGTTGAGGATGAACAACATCCCCTCGATTTTGCTGGAGAAGAATCGGAGCATGATTACAATGTGCCAGAAAGAGGGGTGAACTTTGCCAATGGTCACCTGGTACCTCTTACGAAGATGAATGACGACTGGTTCGAGGGGACCCAACGTGAAGGGATTAGTGTAAACACTTAAAAACCCCTCCACGTAGGCGGTGACTCTCTTTAGGGGCAGGGATCTGTACAACAACTTCATCCCCCCAATTGAAATCCCTTTTTACCGCCTCGAGGTGTCCCGCCATTATCGAGCATATGTATCTCGACACGTGCTCACATCGGCAGGGACCGATGGGGGGTTCTCAACTTTAAAATCGGACTTCAGAATGCACGGGCCGGGAACATACTCGCTAGGATGCGATTCCACCGGCGTTTTGTCACAAGCTGGCCAGGAAGAAGAGGAGAGGCTTTCTCCTTTTGTGGAACGGTTTTTGATGTTTTTACCATTATGCAAGTAGAAGAAATATGAAAATATTAGATTTGGTGGTTTAAACTAGCATAGATGATCTAAGAAGTGATGAAAAAGAAGAAATTGAGAGAGTTAAAGGACTTAGAAAGATTGATTAAGAGGAAAGTAAAAATTTGATTCATCAAAGGAGTCCATATTTATAGAAATTACGGTGACGGTTCGACGACGTTAGTGGATGACCGCCCACTGACGCACATTAATGATTTGGGGAACTGTACCGACGGGACATTTCGGTCACCTCCATCAATTACGTCACGGGGATGACATCACTGTTTATCGAGCTCATAAGAAAATTGAGGCTAAAATCGTTTCTTATCATCTTATTCTAAGAAACGACTGGACTATATGTATACGGTAAAAATTGCGGCTACTCGATTTCACTATTAGGTCGATATAGGAATGTTACGTCGAAGAACTAGGACGTCGAGTCCAAACTAGAAGTCTTTTTTTCAGATCGAGGTCGACATCAATCGAGGATACAAAGAGATAGACTCTGAGTAATATCGGCATAGCTTTATAAAAGGAAAGAGCGAGATATCCACGAATGGTCGAGGATCGTGGCATGAATCTCGGAACAGATCAAATCTGTGGCGGTTAATCAACTGTAAATACGATTTCCTACTATAATTAGAAGTGTAACTTAATTAGGACTCCTCTATTATATAAAGGGGAACTCTATTCATTTGTAACCATCATATCTCACTAAGAAAAATATATACAATCATTTCTTTCTTCCTATTCATTTAACTTGCTGTTCATCTGAGTTATTTTGTTCCGTACCGTTCTTACTATATCACCTCGAGACTACTTCAATTCGAGGTTGAGGTTTTTTTCTTACACACTGGTTTGATTTATTTTACAATCTAATTCATCTATTTATTTTCTCGTTTATCAATTGGTATAGGATGAAATCACATGCCCTTAAAACCATAATATAAGTTTAATTATTATTGAAATTTTAGGTAAACAGCTATAAACTCCACCACTTACCAACGAAGTAATTTCAAAAATAATCAAGAAGAGTAGATGTGAACATATAGACCAGGAGTCGGAGGAAATGGAGCCACCTAAACTGCTATTACCGAAATTGAGTTTCTACAAAGTCAAAATCCGGTAAAAGTCGGCCGAAAAATGATCGAAGATTGCGAAACTGGTGAACTCAATGAATATATCTTTATAATGAGCTTTATGAGTCAACGTTGCTGCTAATTTCTTGTTCTTTTCATTGACTCAACCTTGCCTTGTTGGTGTGATTCCTTCCATTTTGATGGCGGCAGATATATTTAGTGGGAAAGCTTGATATCATGCTTGTATTATGGTGAATTAAAGTGGCTAAAATTATGATACAAGAGATTATAACTGTATACTGTCGAAACCAGGTAACCCCGATTTTGTGAGGTCGAGGAGCCACCCCGAGCCTGAGTTTGAACTAGGCCAAGCGAGATCAATAGATCGAGCTCGAACCCGATGGTGGAGTACAAGGCTCGAGGAACGAAGCACATGATACTAGGGTCGAGTATGGCTTACCTCGAAATAGTAGCATTATAGGTTTATAACAGAATGGGCGAGATTCTCGCAATGGCACAAATCTCAAGGCGTAAATCCCAGGACATATTTGTACGAATTCGTACAAGGCGGTTAGACAACTGTACAAATTAGATTCCTTTCTAGAAATAAGAATGTACCTTATTTGGGACTCCCCTATTATATAAAGGGAGCCAATTCATTTGTAACCATCATCAAATAATTGGCAAAGAATATACACTCTTACTTTTATGCATCATAATTGTTCTTTAGCTTTATAATATTCTCTTTACTTTATTTTACTGTTCATCTTAGTCCATCTCGAGGTTATCTTGGCTCGAGGTCGAGGCCTGCTGATATGTTGGTTTGATCAATCTTGCTCACTTAACTCATATATTTATCTTATGTTCTTCAATTGGTATTGGACTAAATCACAATCTTTAATACCTCATTATAAGTTCAATTGTTGCTCAGATTTTAGGGTAAACAGTTTAGCGCCCACCGTGGGGCTAAAGATAATAGTGATTATTCTAATGCTGATTTTCATAACACACATTATTTTCACACTTGTTTCTTGTCAAAGAAATTCTTTGTTTTCAGGTTGAAATATTCCGAACTCGCCAATACACACCCGTACACGACAGTGATGGTCTCAGATTTCATGGTGAAAATGATAATGTAGTTGCTTCAGGGGCCGGTGTACCACCGCTTAATCCTGGGGTAGTGCCAGTTGCAGAGCCAATCGATGTTGGTTCGCGCATCGCTCTAAATGCAGACTTTGGTGCAGACATCGGAGGAAGTATACGCAGGGAGGTCTGACCTGGTGGTCAAGGTTATAGGAGATGGGGGAGTTATCCTCCAAGTGATCTTTGAAATTCTACAAGATCAGCAGATTGCTATCGCTCAGTTTCAAAGTCAATAAAAAACTCCGAGCGTGGTTGAGCCAGAAACCATTCCCTGTGCTGAACCGGTGCTAGAAAGGTCGAATGACAATGGTTCAATGATTGACCCTAGGGTCATGAAAATGCTCGAAGAGCTCACCAAAAGGATCGAATTGGGAGGAAAGAGGATAGAAGATAATAGTAAAAAGGTGAAGACGTATAACTCTCGAGTCGATCGAATACCAGGGGCGTCTCCGATCTTAAAGGGTTTGGATTCCAAAAAGTTCATGCAAAAACCTTTCCCCCCGACCGCGGCTCCGAAGCCTATCCCAAAGAAGTTCTGTAGGCCGGACATACCTAAATACGACGACACCACCGATCCTAAAGAGCATATCACTACATACATATGCGCTATAAAGGGAAATGACTTAGAGGACGATGAGATCGAGTCCGTTTTATTGAAAAATTTTTGGGAAACTTTATCTAAGGGAGCAATGATTTGGTATCACAACTTGCCCTCGAACTCTATCGTTTCATTCATGATGTTGCCAGATTCATTTGTAAAGGCACACGCTGGTGCTATAAAGGTTGCAATTAGAAAATCAGACGTTTTTAAGATTAAACAAAGGGACAACAAAATGTTGGGGGAGTTCGTGTCCCAATTTCAGATGGAGCGAATGGAGTTACCGCCAGTCTCGGATGATTGGGCCGTTCAAGATTTCACACAAGGGTTGAATGAGAAAAGTTCGATAGCATCACGGTAGTTGAAGAAAAATCTAGTTGAATACCCTGCTGTTACATGGGCGGACGTGCATAATTACTACCAGTCAAAGATCAGGGTCGAGGATGACAAGTTGGAGCCCCCTCGGGGTCAGTTCATCCGAACAGGTTAGCGGTAAAGGCTTCGAGGGATATTGACAGAGAACCGAGGTCAAATAGAGAAAGGTACCATCCATATGTCTCGGATCAAAGAAGCAGCGGTTCGGGACACAATCCCCCCGAAATGATCGAAGAAACGATCGGGTGCAAAATTCTCGGGGACCCATGAGTAAGAATGGATTCGACAAGTACACTGATCCTGCAGAAGCACCTCGATTATTAGAGTATAAATTCAGCGTGGATGCCTCGGGTATCATTTCGGCCATTGGAAGGATTAAAGATACCAGATGGCCCAGGCCTATGAAAACTGACCTTCTCAAAGAAATCCTAACTTGATGTGTAATATCATGGTACACATGGCTACAGGACCAAGGACTGCAGATACTTGAGAGAAGAGGTAGCTCGGTTGTTCAACGAAGTCCACCTTCGAGAATTCCTCAGTGACAAGGCCAAAAATCACTTCCAGAGAAAGAGACGCTAATAGAAATAATAAGCAAGAAGATTCCAAGCATATCATACACATGATCGTTAGTGAGGTCGATATCCCACAGGGACCTATTTTCAAACGCACCAAAGTGTCGATTACAAGAGAGAAACGAACCCGAGATTATATGCCTGAAGGCACCCTTATATTCAACAATGACGAAACAAAAGGCCTCTCTTAGCCGCACAACGACGCCTTGGTAATTTCTATTTTACTAAATAAAATTCAAGTTACACATGTTCTTGTGGATCCAGGTATGTCGGCCAACATAATAAGGTCGAGGGTCGTAGAGCAGCTCGGGCTGCTAGATCAAATCGTACCCGCATCTCGAGTCTTAAATGACCTCAACATGGCTAGTGAAACAACGAAGGGACAGATCATCCTCCCCGTGAATATGGCGGGGACCATCCATGACACAAAATTTCATGTCATCGAAGGTGACATGAGGCATAATGCGTTTCTCGAAAGGCCATGGATCCACAACATGAGGGCAATACCATCGACTCTCTACGAGATGGTGAATTTTCCAACAAAAGATGGTGTGGAAACAATTTACGGGGAGCAACACGCAACAAAGAAGATGTTTGTAGTTCATGATTTGACACCAGCACCGACACCTTCGACCTCGGAGAAATCGAACATTAAAGACAAGCAGATGGCTAAATAGCAATCACAGTCCACAACCTCGACTGAATCCGAGGAACAGGTACTCGAGGACGAAGAAGAAGATTTCCTTACCCCTCGAGCTTTCGTCGCTCCTGAGGAATCAGATGCAACGCGAGATTATCCCCCGAACTCAAGAAAAAAATCATTAAATTCCTTATCAATAATATAGATTGTTTTGTATGGTCCCATTTAGACATGACAGGGATTCCACCGGAGATAACAACACATCGGCTAAGTCTCGAGCCCAGGATTAAACTGGTGAAGAAAAAGAGAAGGTCACAGTCCGAGGTAAAACACACGTTCATAAAGGACGAGGTAACTAAACTTCTCAAAATAGGGTCCATTAGGGAAGTAAAATATCTCGATTGGTTAGCCAATGTGGTCGTAGTTCCTAAAAAAGGAAATAAGCTTAGAATGTGCGCAGACTATAAACATTTGAACAAGGCATGCCCTAAAGACTCATTTCCCCTGCCTAACATCGATCGTATGATCAACGCACGGCCGACCATGAGATCCTTACTTTTGTATATGCCTACTCTGGGTACAATCAAATTCAAATGAACCCGGAGGACCAGGAAAAGACTTCATTTATCACTAAGTATGGAACATATTTCTACAATGTAATGCCCCTAGGGCTAAAAAATACAGGAGCTACACACCAACGCCTAGTTAATAAAATGTTCGAACAGATAGGTAAATCAATGGAAGTTAACATTGATGACATGCTAGTTAAGTCCCTGCACGCAGAGGACCATTTGACTCATTTGCAGGTAACTTTTGAGGTTTTAAGAAAATACAACATGAAACTCAACCTCGAGAAATGCGCTTTCAGAGTCGGCTCAGCAAGTTCCTGGGTTTCATGGTATCAAATAGGGGGATCGAGATCAACCCCGAAAAAATTAAAGCCATCGAAGAATCACTGCCGTGGACAATGTGAAGGACGTACAACGGCTAACAAGATGGGTAGCTGGTTTGGGACGGTTTATCTTGAGGTCATCGGATCGGAGTCATAGGTTCTTCTCTTTGCTCAAAAAGAAGAATGATTTCGCATGGACTCCGGAATGTCAGCAAACGTTGGAGGAATTGAAGCGGAACCTATTGAGCCTGCTTCTGCTTCACACTCCAAAGGCGGATGAGAAACTATACTTGTACTTGGCCGTGTCCGAGGTAGTGGTAAGTGGCGTGCTAGTTTGAGAAGAGCAAGGTACACAATTCCCTGTTTATTATGTAAGTCGAACCTTAGGAGATGCTGAAACCAGGTATCCGCATTTAGAGAAGTTAGAACTTGCATTAATAAGTGCATCTAGAAAATTGAAGCCATATTTCCAATGTCACCCTATATGTGTGTTAACTACTTATCTACTTTGAAATGTTTTGCATAAGCCCGAGTTATCAGGCCGATTGGCCAAATGGTCCATCGAGCTCGGTGGGTACGATATTGAATATCAACCCCGAACGACTATCAAGTCTCAAATTCTAGCAAACTTCGTGGCTGATTTTACTCCTACCCTCGTACCCGAAGTAGAAAATGAACTTCTACTAAAGTTGGGTACATCATCAGATGTGTGGACCCTCTTTACAGACGGTGCCTCGAACGTGAAAGGTTCCAGGCTCGGCATTGTTCTGAGACCACCTATGGGTAAATTATTAGACAATCTATCAAAACTTATAGATTAACTAACGATTAACCCGATTACGAGGCCATGATTGTAGGTCTCGAATTAGACAAAATCCTGGGAGCAGAGGTCATCGAGGCCAAATGCGACTCTCTGTTGGTGGTGAACCAAGTGAACAAAAGATTCGAGGTTCGAGATGATAGGATGCAGAGATATTTAGACAAGTTACATGTGACATTGCACCACTTTAAGGAGTGGACGTTGGACCATATACCTCGGGAACAAAACAGTGTGGCCGATGCACTTGCAAATTTCGATTCATCGCAAGATGATGTTGTTTCGGAGATTGTTGTTCAGTTGTCGAGGTCCGTGGTCGAGGAAGGTCATGCTGAGATAAACTCTACAAGTTTGACTTGAGATTGGAGGAATAAATATGTTGAATATTTAAAGCACGGAAAGCTCCCTTCGGGTCCTAAAGAGTCGAAAGCCATACGAGCTAAAGCAGCTCGATTCGTACTAGATGAAAATGGAACGTTGTACAAGGGACTTTCGATGGACCATTAGCCATATGCTTAGGACTGGGGGACACCGATTATGTTCTATGAGAAATCCACGAAGGCACTTAAGGGAACCACTCTAGCGCTGACTCTTTGATTCACAAAATTATTAGAGCTAGATATTACTGGGATAGCATGGAGAAAGACACTAAGGAGTTTGTTCGAAAGTGTGACAAATGCCAAAGGTTTGCGCCGATGATCCATCAGCCTTATGAACAACTCCATTCGGTCCTATCCCCGTGGGCATTCATGAAATGGGGGATGGATATCGTAGGCCCCCTGCCAACGGCACCAGGTAAAGCTAAATTCATTTTGTTTATGACTGACTACTTTCCCAAATGGGTGGAAGCACATGACTTCGAGAAAGTAAGAGAAAAAAAAGGATAACATAGTATGTCGGTTCGGAGTACCCGCCGAAATTGTATGCGATAACGGGAAGCAATTCATTGGAAACAAGGTAACAAAGTTCCTCGAAGATCAAAAAATAAAGAGGATCTTATCAACGCCATATCACCCAAGCGCAAATGGCCAGGCCGAGTCCACTAACCAGACTATTATTCAAAACTTGAAGAAAAGGTTGAGTGACACTAAAGGGAAATGGAGAGAGGTTTTAACCCATGTCCTTTGGACATATCGAACGACATCAAAGTCCAGCCCGAGATAAACCTTATTTTCTTTTGTGTATGGTTCCGAAACATTTTTCCAGTCGAGGTCGGGGAGCCTAGCATCAAATTTTGACATGCAGCCGAGGAATCAAATCACGAGGCTATGAACACTAACCTCGAACTACTGGATGAAAAATGAGAAGCTGCACTTGTTCAAATGGCCGTGCAAAAGAAATGAATTGAGAGGTATTATAACAGGAGGTCTAACCTTCATAACTTCGAAGTCGGGGATTTAGGTGACTCGAATGAAGGGAAACTAGGCCCAAACTGGAAAGGACCATATCGAGTCATCAGAGTTATCGTAAAGGGATCCTACAAACTTAGCACAATGGAAGGCGAATGTATGATCTTCTCCTTCTTACATTTGTATTTGAAACTAACCCATTGCAGGTGTTCGATCGAAGGCGCTGAGATATCCTTTTTTACGTGAAGACCTTAGGTTTTAAATCATGCGTTGCACTCTTTTTCCCTTAAATCGGGTTTTATCCCAAATGGGTTTTTCCGGCAAGTTTTTTAACGACGCGACAACTATGTGCTACCTAAGGAGAATTCGACAGTATCCAAGGCTTCTTTTCAATATACCTCGAATACTGGGGGGCATCACCCTCAGGGACTAGCATATCAAGGAATATATTTCACGATTAAGAGGGCCTCGATAGGAAAACTTTGTAATGGGCCAAACGATCAAAGGAACCGTGTCCATATAGAATAACCGAGCCCTGACGAAAAAATGTGTACACATGTATCAGTTATTTAAAGAAGCATCCTTTCTATATTAAACACTTTGTGTCTCGAAGAAATTCACTACTATACGAGCTCCATACTCGGGGACTTTCATCAATAGTCAACATATTCGAATTATACAAGCTACATAAACTCGAACTCATAAGACCTTAAAGAGGCATCCCTCGATGTAAATACCAAGGCGATAACACTCGGGGAGTAATGTTTCAAACAAAGTTCAAAATGCTATCGAGAAACAAGTCCAAGAGACATGCCCGAAGGCTACAGCCAAATTAAAGACTACGGTCATATGAAAATGCTACGGCCGAAATAATGTGGCTCGGAGACATCCGACTTCCGCCATAAAATAAAGGCCTTCAAATACATTGAAAAACTGGTAAATGAAGGCTACCCTCGGCAAAGCAAATAAAAAAGGGTTTCGATAAAGTCAACCCCCAAATAATTTAAAGGCTTAGATAACATTAGCCTTCGAGATGATAAAACATCTCAACGCATATGGGCAAAGAAAAATCTGGGTTCCGATCGTCAAACCCTCGATGAACCCAATGGGTATAAAAATATGCTAAGGCATGAAAAATTTCCACTAAGTCGTTTTAGCCAAAAAGGGAGAAGTTATAGCCTCTTTTAGAGGCCAAACTGGCCCGACTTAAAGATCCTAAGGGCCGATGTAAAAGAGCCTAAGGTCCGACACACTGAGGGTTCGAGATTTCGAACCCAAGGGTCCGATCACCCCGAGCCCAAACAAACATTTTTTAATATGGCTCGAAGATCTGTCATGATTCGACAATAAGGGTATATATCCCGAAGGTTCAAATATTATTCGAACCCAACCTCGACAACTTCAACGGGACCATCCGAGATAGAATCTAGAATGTATCGTTCGAAGGATGAAACTAGTGCAAGAAATTGTAAAGGAAAAAAAATACTAAGGAAACATTCAGGGAGATTTCTTCTTATATGTTCAAAAGGTGATATGTACAACAGTTCAGCAGAAGAGAAAATACAAAAAAGAAAGAAAATTCATATCTACGCCAAGGGAGCATCCCCCCTTGAGGGGCAGCTTCTCCTGGAACCGCTTCTCCCTCGGGGGAAGCCTCTTCATCGGGAATGGTCTCTTCTTCAGGCCCCTCTTCACCTACGGACTCGCCCATCGGAGGATACAAGGAATCGGGCATCAGCTTCATCTACTTTTGCTTGGGCTACCTCCTTAGTAAGATCGAAACCCCTAGCATGCATCTCCTTGACAGTCTCCCTCCAAGATCGGCACCTGGAATAGTCGTTGCTTCGCTTCTCCCGATCATCAGCTTCTCTCAGCTCCATTTGAGCAGCTTTGGTGTCCCTCAAATATACGACAATTGTTTTATCAGCTATAATCTGAGTCTTCTTGGCCTCGGCCCTGGCTTCAGCAACTTTGGCTTCGACCTCGTCAAGTTTAGCCTCGAGCTCAACAATCTTTTCTGCTGGGCCGAACATCTCTCTTTGGTATTTCGAAGCTGAGCCTCGGCAGCTCCTAATTGGGTCAATGCGGCCTCCTTCCCCATAGCAAGGTAGTTCATTCTTTCCATTGGTCGCATTCGGCATTGACCCGGTCAACCTCGCCTCGAAGCTTCCCCAACATATCCATCTTCTGCTGCAGCTGAGACATCGAAGTATTGACTTCCATAGTTGGAAGGAGAAGGCCATACCTGTTTAGAATGTTAGTTACTTGCTTGTACAGCTCGGCCTCGTATTCTCGATCCCTAATTATTTTCGCTCGAAGGTCTTTTAGCTCCCCCTCCTTTTTATCACAAAGGAGCCTCAAGGCTTTTCCTTCACCCAAAGATTTGTTCAGCTCGGCCTTACATTGGCTTAGCTCGACCTTGAACTTGGTAAAAGCCTGCAAATGAAAGGAATGATCAGACAAAGAAGAAATGAAAACAACAACATTGAGGAAATTGCAACATTAAGAGTTGGGGTTTACCTTAGATAAAAGACGCTGGGCCTCTTCGAAGGTCGAGGACGCATCGATAAAATTGACATCATCGACCCCAGTGAAACAAACCTGAAAATTCCTCGCTAGGCGCTCTGCCAAACTCATGCGTTTTCAAGGCCCAAGCATCTATAATTGCGTCCTCGGAGTAATCCGGGAACGACGGGGAAAGATCTGTTTTCATGGCCTCGGGGAAATCCCTCGAGGCACTCTTCTCAATCCTAGGGGCTTCAGAACTTGCTCCCTTTGGCGTACTTTCTGAAGGTTGAGGAACAACCACGATGTCGGGTGACTCGGGGTCTTTGCCATTATTTTCCTTCGAGGTTCTTTCTTCACGATGAAGGACCCCGATTTCTGTGGGTTTGGCAGCCTTGATTGGTTTTCTGGTTCGGTTCATCATAGCCAAATCTTTGACCTCGTCAGTCTCATCATCAAAAAACTGATGGACTGAATCTATGTCCACATGGATGACGCTCTTCTTGCGCCTTCGAGAAGGCTCCACTTTATCTTGAGGGTTTTTGGGCTTCGAAGCCCTTTTCCTTTTATTGTTCTTCTTTGGTTTTGGGACCAGGGACTTTGTCTTCTCCCCGAGAGGGGCCGGCCTTATCTCGAAAAAATCACCAATGCCTGAAAAAATAAAACTCAAGTGTGAGGAAGGAAGACTCTTCAATGGAGAAGAGAGTATCGAAGATTTTACCATGGTGTTTTGCTTCCCACTTGCCCTTCGACAAGTCACGCCACTTGAGTTTATCATACGAGGAGGTAGCAGCCAGCTTCCGGACCCAGTCCTCGAGATCTGGGATCGCATAGGGCATCTAAGGGACCGCTGCAAGTAAAGGAAAGAACATTATGCAAGGTATAGTAAAAACACAAAAAGTCACTGAGAGAACGAGATGCACTTATGGTCGAAGTTCCACTTCTCGGGGAATGGCAGTTGCTCCCCGGGGATAATATCGATGGTCCTCACTCCGATGAACTGGATCATCCAGCCTCGATCTTTGTCCTCATCGTTGCTGGCAATGAAAGATTTGGTCGACCGATGCTGGAGCTTGATCAACCCTCAAAAATGTTGAGGCCGGTATAAACGGATGAGGTGGCTGAAGGTGAATTCGAGACCCTTGACTTTGCTGGTAAAGTATCAAAGCATTATTACTATCCGCCAGAAAGACGAGTGGATTTGGCCGAGGGTAACTTGGTACCTCTTGCAAAAGTTTATCACGATTGGATCAAGGAGGTCCAACGTGAAGGGGTAAGAGTACACACTTAAAAACCCCTCCATGTGGGTAGTAATGTCCATTTCACGGGTGGGATCTGTACCACTACCCCATCTCCCCAGTCACAGTCCTGTCTCATAGCTCCGAGGTGTTTCTCTGTTATCGAACAGATGTACCTCGAAGCGTGCTCACATCGGCCAGGAGCATCAGGAGGATTTTCGACCATGAAGTCCTTTTTTAGAGTTCAACCACCAAGAATGATCTCGTGAAGGACCGGCGCCTTACCACCTGCTGGACGGGAAGAAGAGGAGGAAGTTTCCTCTTTTTGAGGAACTGTTTTGGAGGTTTTAGCCATTGATTCTGGTTGAATAGAGGTAGAAGGGAGCAAGATTTGACTACTTTTTAGCATTGAAACGACAGAAGAACTGGTGGCGGAGGAAGAGAAGATAGAGAGAGGAATTGTAAATGGAAATAATGTCCTTAATGAGGCAAGTAACCAAGTATTTATTGGAAACCGATGACTGTTCGGAGGCGTTAGTGGCCGACTAACACTGACGCACATTTAATTTTTGGAGAAAACGTACCGATGGGACGTTTCGAGTCACTTTGAACGCTTATGTCACAAGGATGATATCATTATTTGGGACTTCGAAAATTCGAGATTCAGATCGTTTCTGATCATTTTATTCTAAGAAACGCGGGGACTATCTGTATACAGTCGAAACCAGGTAAGCCCGATTTCTTGAGGTCGAGGAGCCACCCCGAGCCCGAGATTGAACTAGGTCAAGCGAGATCAATAGATCGAGCTCGAACCCGATGATGTAGTACAAGGCTCGAGGAATGAAGCACACGATACTAGGGCTGAGTATGGCTTACCTCGAAATAGTGCCATTCTGGGTTTATAACAGAATGGGAGAGATTCCGACAATGGCACAAATCTCAAGGTGTAAATCGCTGAACAGATTTGTATGAATTCGTACAAGGCGGTTAGACATCTGTACAAATTAGATTCCTTTCCAGAAATAGGAATGTACCTTATTTGGGACTCCCCTATTATATAAAGGGGAGCCCATTCATTTGTAAACATGATCAATCATTGGCAAAGAATATACACTCTTACTTTTGTGCTCATCAGAATTGTTCTTTAGCTTTATAATATTCTCTTGACTTTATTTTACTGTTCATCTGAGTCCATCTCGAGGTTATCTTGGCTCGAGGCCGAGGCCTGGTGATACGTTGGTTTGATCTATCTTGCTCACTTAATTCATATATTAATCTTATTATTCTTCAATTGGTATTGGACTAAATCACATATCTTTAAGACCTCATTATAAATTTAATTGTTACTCAGATTTTAGGATAAACAATAACAATCCTTGAAAACTCATTTCGACATGTGACCATGTTTCTATGTGTTTTCTAACAAGTGATCCAAACTTTTGTTTTTAGTTTTTACTATGGATGATGTCGTGAGCTTTATTATCACCCTTTGGAAAAAATGAGGTAAGAAAAGAATAAAGCAATCAGTGCCGGGGAAAAAATGGTGGAGTCATCGGCTATCTCGGATGAGTACAAGAAGAAAGTTATGTTGGAATGGTTTTGGACAAAATTAAGAGCTGGTCAACTTTTGGGTTACGGGTGAGTTCAGTTAATTTGGGGTGGGTTTAAATTAGGCTAATATCAATATGACGTAATAATTTATTATACGTTAAAAAAAAAAGACAGGGTTGTTAGTTATAAGAGTAATTTTGAGCCTAAAAGAAAATGGTAGGGCAAATTTTGCAAAATAAGTGGACATAGGGCATTATTGTACCAAATTCAATAATCCAGGCGTAGTTTTGGTCCTTTTTCATTTGTTAAATTATAATGTTTTAGTTTGTATATCATTTCAGTACTCTATGAGGAAAGAAATTTTACATTTTATAAATAACAACTAACAAACTTTATGTAATTATTTAAAGTTTTATGTGTATACGGCTAAAATCGGAGATCCCGATTTCACGGTCATTTCGATGAGAATGAAGGCTCAAAGGACCGAGTTTTGGTATCAAGGGGCATATCGAAGGTCCTCGACCTCGAGGCCATACATATCGAAGGTCCTCGACCTCGAAGCAGTACGTATCGAAGGTCAACATGGAAATGCGAGAAATTCTCAAGGGGCACGTGGTTAAAGATGACAAAATACACAAAATAGTACAAGCCCGTACCGTGGCATTAAATAGTTGTACCAGCCGTATCTCTTTGCATTAATTACACATGTACTATGTTGGGATTTCCCCTCATATATAAAGGGGATCCTTGTCAGTTTGTCACATATATGATATTCAATACAAGAACAAGAACATCCCCTGCTCTCTAACAAAAACATTCTCTAAAATTTCTTCATTAATTTATTATTTCTCATTTATTGTGTTCTTGAATTATTCTCCATTTATTACTCGTTATTGATAATAAATAGGCCATTATTAAGGCCTCCAACACTGTTATACTGTTATTGATAGCCCCTAGTCAAGCTCCTAAAGCTCGACCCCGAGGTCTCTCCGACCACCCTCGAGGCTGGTCTCCCCGTTACCCGGTTTGCATAATTTTGTTCCTTTCGCTCTTATTTCTTTTTTCTCACTTTATAATCAGCATATACTTCCTAAGAAATTAGTGTTAAAATAGATCACGTATTTTTAGAACCACATAATCAAATATAATAATTACCATTTTCAAGGTAAACAGTTTGGCGCCCACCGTGAGGCTAAAAATATTAGTGATTGTTGTAGTGTTGGTTTTCTAAAAACACAAGTTATTCTTCACACTTTTTCTTGCCCAAGAATCTTCAATTTTAGGTCAGGAAATGTCCAACTCAGTAAACGCACATGAAAACAACGGTCCTGAGGACCACAGAGAGAATGTCGCAGCTGCCTCAGGTGCCGGTGTGCCACCGCAAAACCCTGAAGGGGCACCAGTGCAAATTCTTGTCGATGAAGGCTCACGCAATGCCCAACATGTCTATGTGAGCTCTCATACAGACGAAAGCGTTCATGAAAGAGACCAGTGTGAGGCACAGGGAACCCCTACTCAAAGGGAAAGGGAAGTTAACCTTCATGATATTTTTGAAATGTTGCAGGCACAACAGGTGTCTATTGCTCTGCTACAAAGCCATCAGAGTACCCCGAGCACAACACCACTAGAAACAGCTTCTCGAGTCGAACAGGCATCGGAAAGATCGAGCAATAATGGGTCAGCAGTCGATCCTGCCATTATGAAGATGCTCGAAGACCTCGCAAAGAGGATTGAATCAGGCGAAAAGAAGATAGAAGCTAACGACTAAAAAATGGAGACCTACAACTCAAGGTTTGATCAGATCCCAGGCGTACACCCGATTCTGAAAGGTGTAGATTCAAAAAAGTTCGTGCAGAAGCCATTCCCGTCAAGTGCAGCTCCGATGCCTATCTCGAAGAAATTCAAAATGCCCGATATCCCGAAGTACAGCGAAATTTCGAACCCCAATGAGCACATTACTGCCTACACTTGTGCCGTGAAAGGGAACGACCTAAGAGACGAAGAGATTGAATCTGTTCTATTAAATTTTTTTTGAGAAACACTATCCAAAGGGGCCATGATGTGGTATCATAACCTGCCCCCAAACTCGATAGATTTATTCGCCATGATGGCAGACTCCTTTGTGAAAGCACATGCTGGTGCCATCAAGGTCGCTACAAGAAAATCTGACGTTTTCAAAATCAAGCAAATGGAAAATGAGATGTTAAGGGAGTTCGTGTTCCACTTTCAATTGGAACGAATGGAATTACCACCGGTCTCTAACGATTGGGATGTACAAGACTTCACTCAGGGATTGAATGAGCAAAGCTCAATAGCATGGAAACAGTTGAAGCAGAATTTGATCGAGTACCTCGCCATAGTTTGGGCAGATGTGCACAACAGGTACCAGTCGAAGATCAGTGTCGAGGAAGACCAATTGGAATCCCCCTAGGGCTCGGTGTATCTTATCAGAGTCCTAGAAAAGAAATTCTGGAAAGAGAACCACGGCTAAACAAAGAAAGGTATCAACCATACGTGGAAAATTGGAGAAATATCCCGCAACGCAACATACCTCGAAATGACCAAAGGATGGACCGAGGGCAGAATCCTCGTGGACACGTGAGCAAAGCAGGGTTCGACAAGCACGCAGGGCCAGTAGAGGCACCCCGGCTATCTGATTATAACTTCAACATTGATGTTTCAGACATCGTATCGGCCATTAGCAAGATTAGGTACACCAGGTGGCCGAGACCCGTGCTATCAGATCCTTCACAAAGGAAACCCAACTTGATATGCGAATATCACGACACCCACGGTCATAGGACCAAAGATTGCAGACAACTTCGAGAAGAGGTGGCCCGATTAATCAGCAAAGAGTACCTTCGATAATTCCTCAGTGACCAAGCTAAAAATAAATTTCGGGAAATAGAGGCAAACAAGAAAAATGAAACAGAAGAACCACGACACATCATCCACATGATTATTGGTGGAGTCGCGTCCCTCAAGGACCCATTTTTAAGCAAACGAAAGTATCCATCACCAGAGAAAAGCGAGCTCGGAGCTACATACCTGAAGACGCCCTTTCATTCAACGAAGAGGACATTGAGACCTTATCTCAACCTCACAATGACTCACTGGTAATCTCTTTTCTTTTCAATAAATTTCAAATTAAACGTGTGCTCGTGGATCCAGGTAGCTCGGCCAACATAATTCGGTCGAGGGTGGTAGAGCAACTTGGGTTGCTCGACCAGATTGTACCCGCCTCTCAAGTCCTCAATGGATTCAACATGGCAAGTGGAACAACGAAAGGGGAAATCATCCTCCCAGTCAACGTGGCCGGCATAATTCAGGATACCAAGTTTCATGTCATCGAAGGTGACATGAGGTACAATGCATTTCTTGAAAGGCCGTGGATTCACAATAAGAGGGCGGTCCCGTCAACCCTTCATCAAATGATGAAATTTCCTATGAAGGATGGAGTAAAAACAGCATACAGAGAGCAGTACGCAGCAGAAGAAATGTTCGTAGTGCACGATATGGCACCAACACCTTCTACCTCAAAGGATTCAAAAAATAAGTAAAAACGGCCGCTGAACAAACAGCCGAGTAACAATCATGAACTACATCCTCGTAGGAACAAATGACCGTGCCATGTCCTCAGAATAGATAACCAAAGAATATCAAGGCTCGAACGGCATACAGCTAAGGTACAACCCTTTCCCCTTTTTCTTTTACGGTTCACGCTAACCTACATGCAGGTGTTTGATTGAAAGGAATTGAAGAACCTCCCAGTTCAAAGGCCTTAGGTTTTAAAGCATGCATTGCGCTCTTTTTCCCTCACGTCGGATTTTATCCCAAAGGGTTTTACTGGTGAGGTTTTTAACGAGGCAACATCCATATTCTACCTAAGGAGAACTCACCAAGTATTCAAGGCTTCTCTTTGATAAACCTCGAATAATGTGGGGCATCCCCCCAGGAGATCACTGGAATATGCCAAAGAGGGTCTTGACAGGAGAATGATGTATCGGGCTAAACGGTCGAACGAACCATGTCCGCATAGAATAATCGAACCTTTGATGGTAAAAACATGTATACTTGTACCAAGTAATCAGAGAAATAGCTTCTATCATCAAAACATTTCGTGCATCAAAGAAGTTCGCTATTTTCATAAAAGACAGCCTAGGGACAAAAATTTATCAAGCATTTAGGAACTGTCCTCGACGATCATTCCATCGAGTCGCCAAAAACTCGAAGCCATAAGACCTCAAGGCCGGCAACTGCAAGCCCATAAGCCCTCCTCGAGGCAATATCAACTCTGACCGGGGACTATCCCCGACTGTCGGCTCATCGAGCTATCCAACTCGAAGCCGTAAGACCTCAGGGCCGGAAACCTCGAACTCATAAGCTCTCCATGGGACAATATCAACTCTAACTCAAGGACTGACCTCGACATTCAACTCATAGCCATAAGACCGCAGGGCCGACAGCTTAAAACTCGTAAGTCCTCCATGAGGCAACATCAAAACAGTAAGACCTCAAGCAAGACATGCACAAATTTGTAAGACCTTAAAATAGGCATAAACCCATATCAAAGTCAAGGCTATATATTGAACTTGTAAGACCCAAAAGGAATACCCTCGATTTAGATGCCATGGCTATCTCACTCGGGGACTAAAAGGCTACAGCCAAATACAATGACCACCATCATAAGGCTCTGTCCAGACTAGCGTAACTCGGAGACGTCTGAATGTTGCCATAAAATATCAGGCCTCTAATTACTTCAAAAACCTTCACAAAGAACCGATTAAAAGTTGTGCCAACCTAAAGCGTAAGAGCCCAAATTGCCAGCTACATCAAAGGTCGTACCGACCTAAAAGTGTAAGAGCCCAAGTCACCAGCTAGTCGTATCGACCTTACGCGTAAGAGCCCAAGTTTCCAGCTACAGGTCATACCGACCCAAAGCGCCTCAGGGCCAATTTGAAAACCTGAGGGCCGTTGAGCTCGAGTCGAAACCCGACTCGAAGACTAAGCCCGATACGGTTAACTAAAGTGCCTCAGGGACAAAAAAGCGTAAGAGCCCAAGTCGCCCGCTACATTAAACGTCGTATCGACCTTACCCGTAAGAGCCCAAGTCACCAGCTACAAGTCATACTGACCCAAAGCGCCTCAGGGCCGATTTAAAAACCTGAGGGTCATTGAGCTCGAGTCGAAACCCGACTTGGAGACTAAGCCCGATACGGTTAACTAAAGTGCCTCAAGGCCAAAAAAGTGTTAGAGCCGAAGTCACCCACTACATTAAAATCGTATCGACCTTATGCGTAAGAGCCAAAGTCGCCAGCTACAGGTTATACCGACCCAAAGCGCCTCAGGGCCGATTTAAAAACCTGAGGGCCATTGAGCTCGAGTCAAAACTCGACTCGGAGACTAAGCCCGATACGGTTAACTAAAGCGCCTCAGGTCCAAAAAGCGTAAGAGCCTAAGTTTCCCGCTACGTTAAAGGTCGTATCGACCTTACACGTAAGAGCCCAAGCTGTTGAGCTCGAGTTGACACCCGACTCGGAGATTAAGCCGGATACGGTTAACTAAAGCGCCTCAGGGCCAAAAAAGCATAAGAGCCCAAGTCGCCTGCTACATTAAAAGTCGTATCAACCTTACGCGTAAGAGACCAAGTCGCCAGCTACAGGTCATACCGACCCAAAGCGCCTCAAGGCCGATTTAAAAACCTGAGGGCCGTTGAGCTTGAGTCGAAACCCGACTTGGAGACTAAGCCTGATATTGTTAACTAAAGCGCCTCAGGAAAAAAAAAAGCGTAAGAGCCCAAGTCTCCTGCTACGTTAAAGGTCGCATAGACCTTACGCGTAAGAGACCAAGTCTCCAGCTATAGGTCATACCGACCAAAAGCGCCTCAGGGCCTATTTAAAAACCTGAGGGCCATTGAGCTGGAGTCGAAACCCGACTCGAAGACTAAGCTCGATACGGTTAACTAAAGTGCCTCAGGGTCAACTGCGTAAGGGCCCAAGCCAGCTACACTGATGGTCATACCGAACTAAAGCGTAAGAGTCCGAGTTGCCAACTTAAAAAGCCTCAGGGAAAATTTATAACCCCAAGGGTTTCATCTCAAAATCCAATTCATCGGGCTAACTATTAACAAGAAAATCAAACCAAAGAATCTTTATATATGTGTGAGCATTACAAATACATAATTACAACACTCCCACAGGAGTTTTAGGCAAACAAAAAAGCAGAAAATCTAGTCTACCCTCGGGACCAGCTTCCACGTCGGCCTTCAAATATCGGCATCAACTAAAGAAGAAAGGAAAAACTAGGCATCGATCTCGCCCGCCTCGGCCTGCTTTATCTCTTCGGAGATATTAAATCCCCTAACATGTATATCCTCGAGTGTCTCCCTCCGAGACTTGCATCGGTCATACTCATTTCCCCTCCTCTCTCTGTTGAAATCCCCTCTCAGATCAGCCCGAGCTTCGGCAACGTCTTTCAATTAAATGAACACCTTCTTATCGTCCTTCGCTCGAACTTCCTTAGCTTCGGACCGAGCGTCCATGACCTCGGCCTTCATATTCAAAAGATCAGCCTCGATCTTGACAATCTTGCTCGACTGAATTGAGCTATCTTCTCGGGCATTGAAAATTTGTATCTCGAAGGAAACAGTCTTGGCCAAAGCATTCCTTTAGGCCATAACATGTATGCTTAGCTGTTCTTTCAACGCTTGGCATTCAGACCTAACTTGCCCGACCTCGCCCCAAAGGCGCTCTTACGCTTCTGTCCTTCCCTGAAACTGAAGCACCAAAGCGTTAGTTCCCAAAAGCAAGAAAAGAAGCACGTACCCCTTCAGAGTAAGGTTTAGCTGACGCTCGAGTTTGCCTGCACAAATCCGGCTCCAATGCATCTCTACCCCAAGATGTATCAACTCTTTTGTCTTCTCATTGCAAAGAAGCTTGAGAGATTTTTTCTTACCCAAAGCTTCCTGCAACCGGGTCTCACAACGAAGCAGCTCGGACTTGAGTTTGTCAAAAACCTGCAAAAGAGAAACTTCAGTTCAAAGAATGAAGATTCATAGCCAAAAAGCCAGCAAGGCCGATCAGAGCTCACCTCAGAACAGAACCGCTGTGCCTCCTTGAAAGATGAACATGCATCTACCGGCCTTGCCCTATCAGCCCTAGTTGAACCGCTCTAAATAGGGGTATGCCCACTGGAAACCTCACTTGGTCCGGGCGGCCCCTGGTCTCGAGCATCCCTCGAAGCACCTTCGAGGGCAGAAATAGATGATGGTGGAGGACTCTTTCTCCTCCGCTCTCGGGGAACCCCTTCTTCAAAATTAGAGGTCTCCGGCCTGAAAGAATCGACAACCTCAGAAGGGCCCCCAACTCAAGCCGTAGACAACGAATTATCCTTATGAGGAGAGCCGACGTCAGCAGAATGACCAACATATATAAAACACTCCTCAACAGCGACATCTTCTTATTGAGAATGTCCTCATCTATAAAGGATCCTTTTCGATTATTGTCCTCCCTCGGGCCTTCCATATCCTCGAAGAGGCACGACCTCATTTTGGAAAACCCACCAACACCTGCGGTGTCAGAGTTAGTACGCACAAAAGGAAACGTTCATCAAAAGGGAGACCACACGACTCATACCGTGGTGCTTTTCTTCCCACCTGCCCTTCGAGAGATCGCGCCACTTGTGCTCATCGCATGTCGAGGAAGCTGCCAACTTGCGAATCCAGTACGCAAGATCGGGGACTTCCCCAGGCACCCACGGGACCGCTGAAAAAGAGAAAAAGAAACACTTTTATAAGTCGATAAGAACAAAAGACACTAAGGCACGACGTGGTGCTAACATTTGAAGTTCTATTTTTCGGGAAAAAGGCATGAACTCCACTGGAATGATATTAACGGTCCTCACCTGAACAAACCGGCTCATCCATCCTCCTTTTAGGTCCTCGTCATTGCTGGAAATGAAAGGCCTGGTGGACCGGCATCATAACGCAATCATGCCTCGACAATGTTGAGCTAACCTAATAAGGTCGCTGAGGGTAAATTCGAGCTCAGCCTTTTCGGTGAAATATCTTATCATCAGCACTATCCGCCAAAAGGACGGATGAATCAGTGCCAAGGTGACTCGGTACCTTTTGCAGAATTCGAGCACAAGTCAGTCGAGGGGTCCTAATGTAAATGGATACGTATACACGATCAAAAATCCCTCTACATAAGTCATGAAATTTTCTTCTCGAGAGGGTATCTGCTGCACCACAATTTCACCCCAGCCACAGTTTCTCCTCACGGCCTCGAGGTGGTTTTCTTTTATCGATCGGACGAACTCGAGGCATGCTCTCGATGGCCCAGGGCATCAAAGGGTTTCTCTAATGCAAAGTCCTTTTTCGGAGTGAAGCAGTATGAGGTCAACTCACCATACGCCGGCGGTGTAACAACGGCCAGGCTAGGGGCAGATGAAGAATTTCCCTCTTCTTGGTGAACAGATTCGGGCACGACAACATAGCTACTCAAAGCAAAGATAAGCAGGAAGGAGCCGAACCAGTTTTCGCAAAGATGGGAAAGGGATGAGAAAGTTGAAAGAAAAGCTGAGTTTTTTGGAAAGGTACAAGAGTTAGAATGAATGAGAAGAAAGAATATTTATAGAATAAAAGGTGGCCACCAACTTCTTTGAAGACCATTCAATTTCTGACAAGTCGTCATAGTGATTGGGGAAGTGTACCGGTGGGGCCACCTCAGTCGCTTCACGGTCACGTCACATGAATGATACCATCGTAGGGGGTTCAAGGAATCAAAGCTCTCATGCCGACCTAGACTTGAGAATGTGTCTGATCTCGAGGGGATCTACTATTGCAAGTGCGAGTTCCGAGGAAGCTAAGAATTGAAGCATAAAAGTCATATTGTTGGGAAAAGGTTATGGAACTAAGTTCGTGCAAAATGTGAAAAAAGATGTTCTATTTCCAAAAAATATATTTACAAAAGTATTCTTTACAAAAATTCCCCCGAAGGGTCCCGTATACAAAAGAAAGGAAAAAGAAAAAAAGGAGGAAAAACTACTCTTCGCCTCCGCGTCTGTCCGAGCCACTTTCAGAGCCCTCGTCCGATGTACTCGGTATTGTCAATTCCTCCTTCAGGGCCCTGGCCTCTTCGATCTTAGCAAAGAGATCGACACCTTTGGCGCTCACTTCCTCGAGGGCTTGCCTCTTGTCTTGTGCACGGGCATATGCAACTGCCTGAGCCAGCTTCAGCTCGGCCTTCTCGGATATCTCCCTTGCCCGGTCATTCGCAGTAGCGGCAACGAGGAGACATATTCACTGGCCTCAGACTTGGCCGCAGATAGTGCCTTAGCCTTGGCCGGAGAAAGTGCAGTAGCCTCCTCCTGAGCACCTCAGAGAAGGTCTTGAGCCGAGGATAGATTCCCCCGAAGAACCTCCCTCTCCGAAGCTGCATCATCATTCAGCCGAGCAAGCTCCATGACTTCGGCGTCCTTGGCTGCAACATCCTCTCAAAGCCGCTCCACCAGGGCGTCCTTCTGCGTAATCTGAGAAGCACAAAGTAAGTCGTTCAGCACCAAGTGTTACAACTAAAAGGTAAGAATGTGGGTAAAACATACCTTCTAGGAGAAATCGTCCCTCTCCCGCTCTCCAAGCTTGCCCGAAGGTCGGTCAGTTCCTCTTCTCTTCGAGCGCACAAAGACTCCAGCTTGACCGAATCTGCCATAAGATTCTCAAGCTCCTCTCCACGATGAGTCAACTCATCTTTCATCTTGGAGAAGGCTTGGTCATATAGCTTCTTAACCTGCAACACAGAGAAGGGATATCAGAAAACGAGAATAGAAAAATCAGAGAATAAGCATATTGTTTCTCGAATGTCACCTGCTTTTGGAGCCTCTCGTCTTCCTCGAGGGAAATTGGGGCATCAACATCAGTCTCCTCATCTACCCCCTCGAAGTAGTCTCTGAATGCGTCATCCTCTCCATGAGAGGTCTCTAGACCGGGAACACCCCTAACTTGAGCATCCCGTATCTCCCCTGGAGAGAATGATATGCCTGAATGAAGTCCATCAGTGATGTAGGCCTTCATCGAGGCTTCTTCCTGACCTCGAAAAGCTCCAGTAGTGATCCCGCCGAGCTCCTCAACACGGACTGTGCCATGTCCGATGAGCGTATCGGGGACTATGCCCAAACCCTCCTCGAAGGTCTCCTCTACGAACGGCGGGTCCGTATCGGCTGCCTCTAGCTTAGCAGAGAATCGCTCAACAACCCTCGAAGCCTCAGCGCTTCGCTTTTCCCTTTGTACCGAAGGGCAGGCATCATCGCTCTCATCCTCGGCCTGCAGGCTCTCGGCGGCCGTCGAATACAAGACCGTGGCGTCAGTCTTAGGTTTCCTAATCTTTGGCCTATTTGATTTTGGGGACCCCGCCGAGGCCTCTTTCTTCCTTTTCTTATCTTTGGTGGCCTTCGGGGGACTTTTCCTCACCAGGTGGGGGCGACCTCATCATAACGCCTTCACCAAGGCCTGCAAAACATATTATGTCAAAAAATGTCATCATCAAAAGTTTTTACGAAGAACGTAAAAAAAATAGCAACAAGGAATCGGTTCATCTATTCCCGATCTCTATCCTCATCGATGCAGGCGAGGAATGCCTTGCCGGATCGATGGTGTAATTTAATAAGGCCCCCACGGAAGAGTCGAGAGCTATACAATCTGATCAAATGGTCGAGGGTGAAGGTCATTCCCTCGACCATGTTGGTAATATAGAAAAACATATATACAATCCTCCAAAGAGAAGGACCGAGTGTCACTCGGTATTGATGGCAAAAATCAAGAATCACTGAATCAACTAGTGGAAAGAAGAATCAACGGGGCATAAGGTGAAGGGGTATGTATATACACTGAGAAAGCCAGCCTTGTGCGTGACTATTCTTTCGTCAGTCGTAGGGATCTCTACTCGGTCTGCCTTCCTCCAGTGGAATTCAAGTCTCACCCTCTATATATCCAATACTACACCTATGTATCAGGACATGGGCTCGCATCGGCCCGATGTAGAAGGGGGTTTTTCTATTGTAAAGTCAGAAATGGTGTCGAAAGAGACAGGGATGCATTGCTCGATGGTAGGAGGGGTTTTTGACTTGACCTTAGACGGGAGTGATGTAGAAGCATCCCCCTCCTTTTGTGGAATCTTTTTGGAAGTTCTTGCCATGATAACTATCAAGTTTTGAAGTGAGAAGACGAGAAACACGTGCACATGTAGAAGATAAGAAGGGAAAACACTTCGTTTTGATTTGAAGGTTTGAAGAAGAAGATGCAAAACTATGAAAAGGCAAATGATTGTAGTATTTATAGGGGCCCTTTGGGCACGCTTGAAGCGGGAAAGTCGAACCTGTGACGGTTCATGGGCTTCTCGAGAATTGTATTGACAGCGACCTCTACACAGCTTTTCGTGTCACATCATTTAATGCTCTGAAGGGACTGACGTCATAGTAGGAGTGTCGAAGAGGCAAAAGGTCAAAACCATTCTTATCTCTTCATTCAAAGAAACACGGGGATTATCTGTATACGGCTAAAATCGGAGAGCCCGATTTCACGGCCATTTCGATGAGAATGAAGGCTCGAAGGCCCTAATTTTTGTATCAAGGGGCATATCAAAGGTCCTCGACCTCGAGGCCATACATATCGAAGGTTCTCTACCTCGAAGCAGTACATATCGAAGGCCAACATGGAAAGGCGAGAAATTCCCAAGGGGCACGTGGTTAAAGCTGACAATATACACAAAATAGTACAAGCCCGTACCGTGGTATTAAATGGTTGTACCAGCCGTATCTCTTTGCATTAATTACACATGTACTATGTTGGGATTCCTCTCATATATAATGGGGACCCTTGTCACTTTGTAACATATATGATATTCAATACAAGAACAAGAACATCCCCTGCTCTCTAACAAAAATATTCTCTACAATTGCTTCATTGATTTATTGTTTCTCATTTATTGTGTTCTTGAATTATTCTCCATTTATTACTCGTTATTGATCATAAATAGGCCATTCTTAAGGCCTTCAACACTGTTATACTGTTATTGATAGCCCAAGCTCCCAAAGCTCGACCCCGAGGTCTCTCCGACCACCCTCAAGGCTGGTCTCCCCGTTAACTGATTTGCATAAATTTGTTCCTTTCGCTCTTATTTTATTTTTCTCACTTTATACTCAACATCTACTTCCTAAACAATCAGTATTAAAATAGATCACATATTTTTAGAATCACATATTCAAATATAATTGTAATTACCATTTTCAAGGTAAACATTACGAGACTACATATTTCAATGATTACTGTGATGGTTAGTCGTCTTAATACAAATGCTAACATCATATTTGCAGACCTACTTTAAATGTATATTGATATAGCTCATAAATATTTAAATAACGATTATTATTATACTTGTGTGTAATAGACGCGAGTGTTAACTTATATACTCCCTCCAGTAAAAAATAAGTGATGTTTTGGTTGTTTTCATACATATTAAGAATTCATCTTTTAACATTAATTAGCAATGAAATTAATGATATTAACCTTTACTATCTCTTCACATAAATACTTCTAACACATACTCTAATAATATTTACTCCAAAGGTAATGTAGGAAAAAAATAATTAATTTATTTTGAATATAAAAAAAATACTTAATTTGAATCACAAAAAAAATTAAAAAGTCACTTATCGTGGATCGGAGGAAGCAGATAATAAAGAGGAGCAAATGGATTTCTACTTTGTCAACCAAATCTTGATGTTGATTAGTTGGTGAATGCCATGGAGGAAAGGGTCCACCCACCACTTAGCAAATGAGCTTTTGTAGTAGAACATTATTTGAGAGTTAGAGTCAGAAAGCAATAAATTAAGCATTATTTGAGAGTTATAAAGCAATAAATTATCTCCGGAGACACATATCCTAACACCTCCAACCCTCAAATCCTTCCCTTCTTCCTTTCTATCTTTCTATGTTCCAAAAAATCATTACTAGACTAGTTTTTTTCTTCTTCTCTAGACTTGTAACATGTAGAGCCTCCCAGATATAATAAAAAAAAATTCTTTTACATACAAATTCTGAAATTTTGCCAGGTTTTAAGTATTAATCTATTAGGGGAAATAAATAACATCCTGAGTTTAGCCCAATGACGATTTCTAAAGATATTAGGCATTGACTTAGGGTGTGTTTAGTACGAAAGAATTTCAATTTTCTCATGTTTGGTTGGTTTAAATGATTTTAAGAAAACTTTTTTTTTATGAATTCATTTTTCTCCAATTGGAGGAAAATGTTTTCCTTATCAAAAGAAGGAAAAATATTTTCCAAAACTCCTTCTCAACCTTCCTCACTCTCACCAACCAACCACACCCCCTCTCCAAAAATGCTTTTTTTTTTAAAATCAAATTTTAGTTTTTCCGTTACCACCCACCCTACTACCCCTCCAGCCCCCACCCCAAAAAAAATATTATTTTAATATATTTTTCAGTTTTAGTTTTTTATTTTTCGGTTTAAATGTTCAAAATTTTACAAGTTCCAAAGTTATGAGTTCGGAGGTTTATGTGTTTGGAAGTTTACGGGTTTAGAAATTATAAAGTTTACGGGTTCGAATTTCGCGATTTCGAAAGCTTAGCGGTTCAGAAGTTTATGAAATTTATAGTTTCAGAAGGTTGCTGGTTCGAAAGTTTATGACTTCATATATATTTATTATATCTAGATTATTTATGAATATTCTTGAGAAATTATTTCCTTAATTTACGTACCAAACACCGAAAAATGAATAAGATTATTCTTTGTTTTCTAAGAAAACATTGAAAAACATTTTCCACGAAAAACATTCCGTTATACCAAGCACACCCTTACTCCACTAATTGTCAAAGGTTTAGGTTCCATGTTAACGAGTTAAGAATTAATTAGAGTATAGGCCACGATATAAACTCAAAATATTGCCCAAGATCTTATATGGTATAACAAAATACACAATAAAATGATGAAATTGGAAATTTTGGAAAAGAAGAAAGAAGCCCTCCTTTAATCTATGTAACGACAATAAAGAGTGTAAGGCAGTGTTAATCATTCTTGGTCAAAGAGGTGTCATGGTTAGTGGCACTTTCAACAAGAGCTAGTTATAGGAAATGCCATTATTATAATTTATTTTTAGAAATATGCTTTCTTATTTCTTTACTTTTAATTCCTTTTTCCTTTAGAGCAAAAGCTGATAGACGTAGATGGTCGTTCAATAAAAGGGGGAAAGACAAGAAAGCAATGGGTAACAGGGGTAGTTACTTGTTTTCTTGTCTTGAAGAAGTATATCTCTTCCCCTTTATTTATTTGTCTTCTTGGAAGAGAAGAAGCCACATTATTTGTATATTTTCACTTTTTTGGTAGGCGGTAGCTTGAGAAAACGTAGGAAAACTAAAATACTTTTTCCCATTATTACAACTTTATCATGTACATGATTTGAAAGGCATCAACTTTCTCAAATTGAATAAATGAATGCCTAATTCGTGCCATCATTTGAGGGATATAAAGGCAACTTCTTGTTACGATTAATGTATAATTCTAGCTTATATCATAGATTTTTTTTTATTATCTACTTTGTTTTATTTATAATTTTCTAACTCATAGAATTGAATAACTGTGTTTCTATTAGTCCGATTACTTGGAAGTAGTTGAGGTTAAATTCATTTACTTAATTGGATGAAAGACAAGAAATATTGAATACTGCGTAAATGCTCTAAATATCGTCCTAATGCTTAACGGGAAAAAACGAATTATAAATTTGAAAACTTATATAAACTTGAAAGTTCGAAAAGATGGCTGTCATTTCCATTTTGACAAAGACCAATTATAGGACTAAGTACTGTACCACAAAAGAAATTGAAAAGGAATTCAAGGCTTTAATGTTTAGACTATTGATATGAGAAAATGTTTTACATTTAATTCATTTTTTATATCCCAAGGCGAAGGATTTGATTCAATTTACAAAAGTTCACATGATGTAAAGCTCAATCTAGCTACCAACTAGTCACGATCCAAAACCAACCTGTCGTGATAGCGCCTATCGTAGAACTAGGCAAACCAACTACTCAACCATTTCAACACAACAAAAACTTTGAAGAATACAAAAGCAATCAATAGTTAAGGAAAACCTTTTAAAAGAAGAATAACATTCGTTACTCAATATACAATCTCTCCCAAAATCGTGATGTCACCGAGTACATGGGCATCTATACAGGGATAAGGTCTAATACAACGTCTAGAGAATAAGAACTGAAACATAAATGAAAATAAGGAAGGAGAGTCAAGGTCTGCGAACGCCATGCAGCTACCTCGATAATCTCCAAGGATCTTGACTTCATAACTTAGCAGCCGGCGTGATCGGAAGCACCTGGATCTGCACACGAGGTTTAGGGTGTAGCGTGAGTACAACCAACTCAATAAGTAACAAATCCAAACTTTGGACTGAAAGTAGTGACGATCTCGACCGATACAGTTCAAAATAGAAATAACAGTGTAGAAACATAGGCATGCTTTCAAGTGCAATAGTTAAACTCAATACAGTAAGATAGATAAAATCTGAATGATATGAGGAATATAACTTCTCTACTTCTACATGCCAATGCACATGTTGTATGCGATGCACCATGCTGCAAGCCTCATGTGCTCACTCTCTCGAAATGCTCAATCACTCAGTACTGTATATAGCCGATCCGACCCAGGGAAGATCCATCCCGGAATATATACATCAAGTGACCAGCAGTCGCTCAGTACTGGGTAGGGCCAATCCAGCCCGTGGGAAAGAACATTCCCAATATATAAATGCTTCGGACAAGATCCATGTCCAGGGAAGATCCATCCCTCAATATAAATCAACCACGCTCACTAGGGGTGTGTGCAGACTCCAGAGGGGCTCCTTCAGTCCAAGCGCTATCATAAATAAGTAAAACTTGATGCGGTGTGCAGCCCGATCCCATAAATGTCACTCATAATCAGGCCCTCGGCCTTACTCAGTCATCAATCTCTCAAGTCTCTCTCTCACGGGCTCACAATGTCATAAAATTAGCCTGAAAATAACGATGTGATGTATCAATAAATAGCAACAGAGACTGAGATATGATATGTAATGAATGAATGTGACTGAGTACGAAATTTCAATAAAAATAACAAGTCAACAGCAAGAATCGACCACTATGGGTCCCAACAGTATCCGCATATAGCTTGATTAACAACTTAATTACTTTATCACATGATGGAAATACGAATATCAACAAGATAATCCACTATACAGTGCTATGGAATCGGCCAGGTCAGAATTTTCACAGTGCACGCCCGTCACATGGCATGTGTTACTTCAGGGTTTCGAACCCTCATAGCCAAGTTAAGAAGTGTTACTTACATCAATCTGAGCACAACTCTACTCCAACACCTTCCTCGCAAATAAGCCTCCAAAAGTCTCAAATATAGCCACAAACAGTACGATACAAGCAATACGGGCTAAAGGAAACAATTCCATAAGGAAATAATGTTTTTAAATCAAAATCGAAAATCAGCACAAAGCCGGCCCCAGGCTCACGTCTCAAAATCGGACAAAATTCACTAAATCTGAAAGCCCATCCAACCACGAGTCCAACCATATAAATTTTATCAAAATCCGACACTAAATCGTCACCCAAATCCCCCAAATCAACTCTCCAAATCCCTAGCCTCAAACCTCCAATTTACACCTTAAATGCACATTAACTAGGTGGGAAAATCAAAGGGGAAACAAGATTATTGATAAAAAAACGAGCACAAGGAGCTTACCTCAAGAATCCCCTTGAAAATCCTCTTAAGAATCGCTAAAACCCGAGCTCAAAATGATAGAAATGGTGAAATTCTCGGAACCCTCATTTTAAATAGTCTTCCCAGCAATCTCGCTTTTACGGCTTCGCAGGAGCGACTCAACGCCCGCTTCTGCGCTTCTTCCACACCTGTGGTCCAACCTTCCACTCCTGCGAGCAACCCTCCGCTTCTGCGGAACCCAACTCCACTGTCCTATTCCGCTTCTGTGGTCCTCGTGCCGCATCTTTGGTCACGTAGGTGCGGGAAAGCCTTCACACTTCTGACCACCTGCTCACCTCCCTTAAAACTCCATATTTGCGGACCTCACTCCGCACCTGGGATGAGACTTCCGCAGGTGTGATTATAACTGCCAACTGCCAACTTCAGCAATTGACTAAGTTCAATGCCAAATATGTTAACCACTCGAAATAAACTCGAGGTGCGAGGGACCTCAACCAAACATATCAACAAGTCTTAAAACATCATACAAACGTAGCGGAGCCTTCAAATTACATCAAACAACATCAAAAACACGAATCGCACCCCAATTCAAGCCTAATGAACTAAGGAATTTCCAATTTCTACAAATGACGCCGAAACCTATCACATCACGTCCGAATGACCTCAAATTTTTCACCCAAGACGCAAATGACACTACAAACTAACTCCAACTCCCGAAACTCCAATCCGACCCGGATATCAAAAAGTCCACTCCCTATCAAACATTCCAAAAATCCAACTTTTTCCATTTCAAGCCTAATTTAACTACGGACCTCCGAATCATAATCCAGACACATTCCTAAGTACAAAATCACCCAACGGAGTTAATGGAACCATCAAAACTCCTATCCGGAGTCATTTACATATAAGTCAACATCCAGTCAACCTTTCCAACTTAAGCTGCAACCTTTGAGACTAAGTGTCTCAATTCATTCCGAAATCCCTCTGGACCCGAACCGACTACCCCGGCAAGTTAACTAGCTACTATAAAGCACAAAATAATCAGTAAATAGGGGAACAAGGCTACAACTCTCAAAATGACCGGTCGGGTCGTTACATCCTATCCATCTTAAACAAACGTTCGTCCTCGAACGGGTCTAGAAACATGCATGGAGTCTCAAATAGGTGTGGACATATGCTCAACATCTCCCGCTCGGTCTCCCAAGTGGCTTCTTCAACTGGCTGACCTCTTGACCGCAACTTCACCTCAACTTTCGAACATTCCAATCCAAAATAGCCACTTGCTCTACATCATAATTCAAATCACCATCTAGCTGAACCGTGCTGAAATCCTAAACATGAGATGGATCGCCAACATACTTCCGAAGCATAGAAACGGCCCAATATACCGAGGGCTCAACTTACCCTTCTTTAGCGAATCTCATAATACCCTTCATGGGTGAAACCTTAAGTAGAACCTTCTCCCCAACCATGAAAGCAACATCACGAACCTTCCTATCTGCATAACTCTTATGTCTAGACTGCGCCGTGCGAAGCCACTCTGATCAATTTAACCTAGTCCAAAGCATCCTGAACCAAGTCAGTACCCAATAGCCTAACCTTACCCAGCTTAAACCAACCCACCAGAGATATACATAGTCTCCCATAGAAAGCCTCATACGTAGCCATCTGAATGCTTTGCTGGTAACTGTTTTAGTAGGCAAACTCCGTGAGCAGCAGAAACTGATCCCTTGAACCCCAGAAATTAATGACACAAGCACGTAATATGTCCTCTAATATCTTAATAGTGCACTCAGACTGTTCGTCCGTCTGAGGGTGAAATGTTGTGCTCAACTCAACCTGGGTGCCCAACTCTCGCTCCACGTCTCTCCAAAATTGTAATGTAAATTGCGTGCCCCGGTCTAAAATGATATATAGTGACACACCGTGAAGGTGCAAAATCTCTCGCATGTAAATCTCAGCCTACCACTCTGAAGAGCAAGTAGTACCCATTGGAATGATGTGCACGGACTTGGTCAGCCGATCCATAATCACCTAAATACATCGAACTTCCTCGAAGTCCGTGGGAGCCCAACTACGAAATCCATGGTGATCCGCTTCCATTTCCACTCTGGAATTCCTATCCTTTGAAGTAGTCCACCCGGTCTCTGATGCTCATACTTTACCAGCTGACAGTTAAGGCACCAAGCTACAAACCCCACTATATCCTTCTTCATCCTCCTCACCAATAGTGCTGCCACAAGTCCTGGTACATCTTCGCGGCACCCGGATGAATCAAATACCGCGAACTATGGGCCTCCTCAAGAATCAACTCTCATAACCCATCTAAGAATGCCACTGAACTGAGCCAAAATTCACCCTTGGAGAACTTGGCATAAAGATTCTCCTCTCTCAAGCGCTGTCACACAATCCTCAAATGCTGGGCATGCTCCTCCTAGCTATGAGAGTACACTGGATATCATCAATGAATATAATGACAAACGAGTCAAGATAAGGCTAAAACACACTGTTCATCATATGCATGAAAGCTGCTGGGGTGTTGGTCATCCCAAAATATATAACAAGGAACTCATAATGACCATAACGAGTCTTGAATGTTGTCTTTGGAATATCTGAGTCCCCCGAATCTTCAACTGGTGATATCTAGATCTCAAATCAATCTTGGAGAACACCCTCGCCCCCTGAAGCTTGTCGAATAGATCATCAATACGTGGAAAAGGATACTCGTTCTTGATTGTGGCTTTATTCAACTGCCTATAATCAATGCACATCCTCATAGTATCATCCTTCTTCATCACAAATAGCACCGGTGCACCCCAATGCGACACACTAGGCCTGATAAACCCTTTATCAAGAAGTTCCTGAAGCTGCTTTTCAATTCTTTCAACTCAGCCGGTGTCCTGCGATATGGAGGAATTAAAATGGGCTGAGTGCCCGGAACTAAGTCTATACCAAAGTCAATATCCCTGTCGGGCGGCATGCCCAACAAGTCTACAGGAAACAGATCCGGAAAATCTCCACCGGAATAGAATCAATAGTAGGGGTATCGGCACCAATATCCCTCACAAAGGCCAAATAAAATAAACAACCCTTCCCAATCATCCACTGAGCCTTCAAATATGAAATCACTCTGCTGGGAACATAGTCTAGAGAACCTCGCCACTCAACCCTTGGCAACCCCAGCATTTCCAACGTCACGGTCTTAGCGTGACAATCTAAAACAGCGTGACATGAAGACAACCAATCGATACCCAAGATTACATCGAAGTCAACCATACTAAGCAACACAAGATGAACTCTAGTCTCCAATCTCCCAATAGTCACTACACACGACCGATATACATGGTCCATACAATAATAATGCCCACGGGCATAGAGATATCAAAAAATGAAACCAAGGACTCACGGGGCATATCCAGATAATGAGAAAAATACAATGATACATATGAATAAGTGGAGCAAGGGTCAAATAATACAGGGGCATCCCTGTGGCTTAATTAGACAATACATGTGATCACTGTGTCTATATCCATAACATCTGGTCTAGCAGGATGAGCATAGAATCGGGCTTGGCTGCCACCTGATCGTCCTCCCCCTAGCTACCTAAGCTCCACCCCGATCTGGCTGGGCGGGCAATGAAGTTACCGGTTCTGAAGTTGTAGGTTGACTCCTCTACTGAGCTGGACCTCCTGAAAGGCGGGGACAATGCCTCTTGATCTGACCCAAATCTCCACAGTCAAAATAATCCCTCCTTGTGAATGGTGGTGAATACTGAGACAGACCCCGAGAACTAGAATAACTATCATAAGGACCGGTACTGATGAACCTTGAGCTGATGGTGCACAAGACAAACTTTAAGCTAGAAGGGCACTGAGAGATGAGTGACCCTGATGTGTACTGTATGAACCATGGCCGGATAAATCACCACGGTGAACTAGACGAGCCATCTCGGTGTGCCTATAAGGACATCCATTGCCATGGTAGAACTGACCCCTAGAGGGAACACTGCTAAAATAGTCCGATCCACGAGGCCTGTTGGCCTCCCTCTCACCATGCTCCTGACTACGTACCATATCTATATGCCGAGCAATATCAACAACCTCATAGAAAGTAGCACCAGATACCCTCTCCATGGTCATAGCAACCGCAAATGATATGTTAGGCCACTAATGAACCTCCTAATCCTCTCCCTATCAGTGAGAACCAACCAAACTGCGAGACGAGCTAACTCAGAAAACCTCATCTCGTACTGCGTCACGGAAATGCCATCCTGATGAAGTTGCTCAAACTGTCTGCATAGATCCTCCCTTCAAGACTGCAGCCTGAAATTCTCCAAGAAGAGAATGGAGAACTCTTTCCATGTATGTGGTGCTGCACCGACCGGCCTGCGCCTCTCATAAGCCTCCACCAACTGAAGGCAGCCCCAGAAAACTGAAAAGTAGTGTACGAGACCCCACGGGTGTCCAGAATTCCTGTTGTACGAAGAATCCGTGACACTTGTCCAAGAAACTCTCAGTATCCTCCAACTCTTCCCTATTAAAAGTTGGAGGCTGGAGCCTCCCAAGCCGCTCTAGCCTTCTCTACTCATCATTAGTCATAGCAGGAACCACATGAGCCTGAACAACGGAAATCGGCTAGGCTGGTAGTGACCTAGTGTCTGAAGTACCTGCATCACCTGCTCTGGTGTACGGGCGGCGGGAGTCTAAGCACCTCCTCCGGCCTGAGAAGTGGTTGTTGCTGTTGGAACAGAGACCGCCTGAGCAAGATTAGTACACACAGTCAGAATCTAAGCCAAGGACTCCTAAAGTTCTGGAATCACGATGGGCACAACTGGTGCCTGAGCTGGCCCCACTGGCCTAGCCATATCTTGTACCTTCTCCTAAGCTGGAGTGACTGGTGGGTCTGCAGGTGCTGCCCTAGCTGTTGTACGAGTTGCACCTCTGGCCCTGCCGCGACCTGGCCTCTCATGGCCCTACCTGGTGGTATTGGTGGCTGTCCATCCTGTCCGGTAGCACGTGTCCTAACCATCCGTGAAAAAATAGAATAACAGAAGTTTAGTTATCGGAATCAACATATTCGCACGAAAAGAATAAGAAAATGCGAAGTTTCCTATAGGTTCAACATTGTCTCGAAGATAAGTACAAACATCTCCATACCGATCCGCAAGACTCTACTAAACGTGCTCATGACTTGTGAGACCTATGTAACCTAGGCGATGATACCAACTTGTCACGACCCAAAACTAACCAGTCGTGATGGCGCCTATCATTGAACTAGGCAAGCCAACTACTTAACCATTTCAACACAACAAAAACTTTGAATAATATGGAAGCAATTAATAATTAAGGAAAACCTTTTAAAAGCAGAATAACATTCGTAACTCAATACTCAATCACTCCCAAAATCGGGGTGCCATCGACTACATGAGCATCTATACAGGGATAAGGTCCAATACAATGTCTAGATAATAATAACTGAAACATAAATGAAAATAAGGATGGAGATTCAAGGTCTGCGAACGCCTTGCAGCTACCTCGATAATCTCCAAGGATCTTGACTCCACAGCTCAGCAGCCGGCGTGACCGGAAGAACATGGATCTTCACACGAGGTGTAGGGTGTAGCGTGAGTACAATCAACTCAATAAGTAACAAATCAAAACTTTGGACTAAAAGTAGCGACGATCTCAACTGATACAGTTCAATATAGAAATAACAGTCTAGAAACGTTGGCATGCTTTCAAGTTCAATAGTTAAACTCAATACAGTAAGATAGATCACATTTGAATGATATGAGGAATATAACTTCTCTACTTCTATATGGCAATGCACATGCTGTATGCGACGCACCATGCTGTAAGCCTCATGTGCTCATTATCTCGGAATGCTCAATCACTCATTACTGTATATGGCTAATCTGACCCAAGGAAGATCCATTCCGGAATATATACATCAACTGATCATCAGTCGCTCAGTACTGGGTAGGGCCAATCCAGCCTGTGGGGAAGATCCATCCCCAGGTATAAATGCTTCGGACAAGATCCATGTCCAGGGAAGATCCATCCCTTAATATAAATCAACCGCGTTCACTGGGGGTTTGTGAAAACTCTGTAGGGGATCCTTCAGCCCAAGTGCTATCATAAATTAGTAAAACCCGATGCGGCGTGTAGCTCAATCCCATAAATGTCACTTATAATCATGCCCGTGGCCTCACTCAGTCATCAATCTCTGAAGTCTCTCTCTCACGGGCTCACAATGTCATGAAACTAGCCCGAAAACCATGATATGATGTATTAATAATTAGAAACAAAGACTGAGATATGATATGTAATGAATGAATGTGACTGAGTATGAAATTTCAAAGAAAACAACAAATCAACAGCAAGAAACGACCATTATGGGTCCCAACAATATCAGGATATATCATAAACATGATGTCTAGCATGATTAACAACTTAATTACTTTATAACATGATGAAAACACGTATATCAACAAGATAATTTACTAAACAGTGCCATGGAATCGACCAAGTGACAATTCTCATGGTGCACACCCGTACGCCCGTCAGTTGGCATGTGCGTTACCTCAACACCAATCATATAACACATAATTTTGGGTTTCGAATCCTCAGAGCCAAGTTTAGAAATGTTACTTAATTCAATTTGAGCACAACTCTACTCCAACACACCTTTGCCTCGTAAATCGGCCTCCAAAAATCCTGAATCTAGCCACAAATAGTACGATACAATAATTACGGGCTAAAGGAAATAACTCCATAAGGAAATACTAAGTTTTTAAATCAAATTAAAATCGGCTGAAAGTCGGCCCATGAGCCCACGTCTCGAAATTCGAAAAAAGTCACAAAACCCAAAATGACATCCAACCACGAGTCCAAACATAAAAATTTAATCAAAATCCGACACCAAATTGTCATCTAAATCCCCCAAATCAACTCTCCAAATCCCTAGCCTCAAACCCTCAATTTACACTTTAAATACACACCAACTAGGTGGGAATATCAATGGGGAAACAAGATTATTGATAAAAAATGAGCAGAAGGAGCTTACCTCAAGAATCCCCTCGAAAATCCTTTCAAAAATCGCCAAAACCCGAGTTCTAAATGTTTGAAATGGTGAAATTCTTGGAACCCTCATTTTAAATAGTCTTCCCACCAATATCACTTATGTAGCTTCGTATGAATGACTCAACGCCTGCTTCTTTGGTTTCTTACGCACTTGCGTCCCAACCTTCCACTCCTACGGACTCGCTTCTGCTAGTAATCCTCCGCTTCTGTAGCACGCATCTCCACTGTTCTATTCCTCTTTTGCGGTCCTCCTGCCGCATCTACGTTCACATAGGTGCGGGAAAGACTTCGCACCTGCGACCACCTGCTCACCTCCCTTCAAACCCTGCATCTGCGGACCTCACTCGCACATACGAGCTCGCACCTGCGATGAGACTTCCGCAGGTGCGATTACACTAGTAGCTGCCAACTTCAGCAATTTGCTAAGTTCAATTCCAAATCTGTTAACCACCCGAAATCAACTCGAGACCCCCGGGACCTTAACCAACATACTAACAAGTCTTAAAATATCATACGAACTTAGTCGAGCCTTCAAATTACGTCAAACAATATCAAAAACACGAATCCCACACCAATTCAAGCCTAATCAACTAACGAATTTCCAATTTCAACAAACAACACCGAAACCTATCAAATCACGTCCAAATGAACTCAAATTTTGCACATAAGTCGAAAATAACACTATTGACCTACTCCAACTACCGCAACTTTAATTCGGCCCGTTATCAAAAAGTCTACTCCCGGTCAAACCTTTCAAAAATCCAACTTTCGTGTTTTCAAGCCTAATTCAACTACTGACTTCCAAATCACGATCCAGATATCCTGCTAAGTCCAAAATCACCTAGCCGAGCTAACAAAACCATCAAAAATCCAATCCGGAGTCGTTTACACATAAGTTAACATCCGGTCAACCTTTCCAACTTAAGCTTCCAACTTTGAGACTAAGTGTCTCAATTCATTACGAAATCCCTCCGGACCCGAACAGACTACCCTGGCAAGTCACATAGCAGCTATAAAGTACAAAATAAGCAGTAAATTGGGAAACAAGGCTACAACTCTCAAAACGACCGGCCATGTCGTTACACTAATCATAATCAGGCATATTTAAGAAATTAGAAATTCTTCTTTTCTTTTTTCTCTTTTCCTTTCATAATGACAATGATAAACTAATCTTGACCATTAGATGACTTTAATGGTCTGATTATGGAAAACACTACTTTTCGTCCCAATTTGAATATTCTTTGTTCGTCGTTAAGTTATAAATAATATGCAATGGCATCCTTTCTTAAAAAGTGTAACTTGATCAAAAGAGTTATGTTTTACACCTTATTACTATATTATTTCTTTAACTACTTATCACTTTATCATTCTAAAATAAAATTCAATAAGCAAAGTGGTAAATTCCTGTTATTACACCCCAACGTCAAAGTAGAAATACTTCTACAAATAATAATGTAGCTCTATCAACATACTTATTGTTTCAATCATCTTAGTGTTTACCCGTAAAACGGTAGTGTCACGATCAGAAATTTTAATTATGGGGCCATGATGGTGCCTAATATTCACTTATTAGGCAAGCCAATGTTAAACAATTATTAACCATTTTGACTATTTGAAAAAGAGTAATAATAATAATTAACGATTGAAAAAGTTGAAGTTCATAAGTTAAATCCATAATATAACACGGTCTAGACTAATCCCAGAAATTCGGTGTCACCAGTAGCAACTAGAGTACTACTAAGTATGGTCTGAACGAAATACAACTATTTGAAACAAACTAAGCAGTAAAGACATAATAGAAGGGACTTCAGGGACTGTGAATGATGCACAACTCTACCTCAAGTCTCATGTAGTAGTCGGGTCCTAGCAGAACTCCTTTACGCTCCGCAGGATCAACATCAGGATTTGCACAAGAAGGGTAGAAGTGTAGCACGAGTACAACCGATCCCATGTACTTTATAAGTGTCGAGCCTAACCTCGACGAAGTATTGACGAGGCTATGGCAAGACATCAAAATAAACCAGTACGAATAATAATAATAATACAGAAATATAACTAAAGTAGTAAACTCATAAAAGCGAACCTGAAGGTCACTACCAGAGGAGCCCAGAATAACATGATCTCAAATCTTATATCACAATATCGAGATAAAAACTCTCCAACTACAGAAAATTAGAACACATCAAACCCTATTTCCGCGTACAACCCGAGCCCAACACTTAACACAATAAATATTACAGCGTGCAACTCGATCCCAATATTTATCACAATAACTATTGCAGTGTGAAACCCGATCCCAATATAATATCTATAATAATACGACAAGTCATTTTGAGCTTTAAGATTCCGTTTAGTGGTTTGAGGTCTTAAGCAACATCATATTGTGTATATGACTTGCGTGTATGGTCAAATTTAATTTTCAGATATTTCGGGATGAATGTGGGTGAGTGATTCTCACTTTAGAAGCTTAAGTTGAAAATATTGATCGAGGTTTGACTATATGAATATGACCTCGGAACGGTATTTTGATGACTCTTATAGGTTTTTATCGTGATTTTTGACTTAGGCATATACCCGGAATCAAATTCGGAGGCCCGATAGGTTGATTTGTGTTGTTTTGCCAAAAAATGGCAACTTGAGGTTTAAAGGCTGGACCGTAGATTGAATTCATAACTATCGTATTTGGATTTATGTTTCGGGGCTTGGAATAGGTCTATTTTGTTATTTGGAACTTTTTTGCAAAGTTTGGCGTCATTCTGAGTTGATTTAATAAGAATCTGCCGCACATTTGTATTTTTATAAGTTCTTGAGTCTCATGTTGATTTCATGTTTTTTGGAGGTTTGGTTCATGGTTTTGGATGTTATTTTGATGATTTGATCGCACGAGCGAATTCTGTTATATTTTTAGACTTGTGTTGATGTTTGTTGTGGAGTCCCGAGGGCTCGGGTGAGTTTCGTACGCGTATCGGGGTGTTTGGAAGAATTCTTGTATTGATGGTTTTTGCATAAAAGCTTATGGTCTCGTATTTGCGACTGTTGCAACAGAGAGGAAGGGATTACGTTTGCATTAAAGGCCGGAGTCTGTTAGGTTCAGATTTGCAAATTAAAAGTTTTCTTTTGTGATGGGGGCTTGGGCTAGGCTGAGTCACATTTGCGATCAATTGATCACTTTTGTGATATGTCCATAGTTTGAATTTGCAAATAAATCATCGCTTTTGCGATGATAGAAGGACTGTGAGGGTTTCTCTTTTGCGAATCATTCTTCGCATTTGCGGGGTTCACAATCCACTTGAGGAAGGGGAGTAAAAAAAATGCAAAAAAGAGCAAAATGTCTATATGACCATGACCTTTTCTTAATAAGTAAGAAATTAGTAGCAGATACTGTATCCGTATTAAAAATCTTACTACTGGTTTTATCCAAAAAATCATTTGACCTAAAGTTAATGTGCCATATCTTCTATGACTGGACATCAAAGCTGAGGGACATGATTTTATTTCAATTTCATATCTTTGAACCCTAGACTCGGTATGAAGCATTTTAAAGAGGGATTTTTATATTTAATCATTGGGTAAGCGATTTCGATCAATTTCCAACAATTTCATATGATTATATGTGAGATTTACATCAAAATTTTGAGAATCAAAGTGAAATTTTGAGAAACTTTGTCTATGTTTTGACAAATGAGAATTTCTGTTTTGAGAATTGATTTGGACTTTGATTTTGAAACAGAACGCATATAGAGAATCATGGGGTTATGGAAAATCAGACTCTACCCTCGGACCTGAGTTTTGACCGGGCAAGCCCGTGGTTGACTTTTGAGGAATTATGCAAAGATCATAGCTTTATTTATTGGAATTGATTTCTCTGGCATTATTTGATGTTATTAAGTCGATTTGGTTAGATTTGAGCTGAGCGGAGGTAAAAATGTAAAGGAAAAGCCAACTTAGATTATTAATTGAGGGATTTTGAGGTAAGTATCTTGCCTACCTTTGTGTGGGGGAACTATCCCGTAGGGATTGATTTGTTTGTACTATTTTAACTACGTGAATGATGTGTACTCGAGGTGACGAGTGTGTGCACAACCTTATATGTAAAAATTTGACCGGTTTAGACTCTTAGGTTTCTTATATCCATTAAGTTGAAGTTGTTCCATTGTGTTATATCCTCCATTATTATATTTACCGTTATATGCTTTATTGAAGTTGTTGGTTCATATTGTACTTTCTATTGTTACATTTATTGATACATGCTTTAATTGTAATTGTTGTCTCTTTATTGTCATGTTATCTCTTTGGTATTTGAGTTATTCTTATTTGAAGTTATAGTTACACGTTATCTGTTCCATAGTTGATTATCATTATTTGAAGTCGATGTTGCATATTTTCTCTCTTATTGTAGAGCTACTCTTACTTGAAGTCATTATTACTTGTTATGTATTTCATTGTTGAGCTTATTCTTCCATTTCATTGTATTATTGTAATTCTTGTGTTGATCTACTTGTCCTTCCCTCAGGTTATTGTTGTTCTTGTTTTACTCAATGTTGTTTAGTTGTGGGCTATGTGTGGTGGTGGTATTGGAATTGTTATTGTGGAAATGTTATGGTATATGGGTACATGTAGTGCGGGTTGTCATATTATGTTGTTATGTTTTTGGCACATGTGGTATCGTTGAGAGGATTGTCGGGGTGTTCGCACGTGTAACGACCCGATCGGTCATTTTGAGCTCTAGCGCATCGTTCAGCAGTTTGAAGTCATGAGCAACTCCATTTCAGGTATTATGACTCGTGGGCGTGGTCGGAATTCAATTTCGGGAAGTTTAGAGTTAATTTGGAAAGAAAATTCTCATTTCGGAAGCCTTAAGTTGAAGAAATTGATTAAGATTGGGATTCTGAGTAAATGACCTCGAAATCAGGATCTGAAGTTTCCAGCAGGTTTGTATGATAATTTCGGACTTGGGCTTATGTTCGGATTGGGTTTAGGATAACCCGAGAGCGTTTCGGCATATATTGTGGAAGTTAGTATTTTAGAAGGACTTCATAAATTTGGGCTGGAAAGCATTTCAGAGTTATTGATGTCCTTTTGGGATTTCAAATCTGGGAGTAGCTTCGTATGGTGATTCTAGTGTTGGGAGCGCGATCAGAAGTAAATTCGGATGTCCGTAGGTCATTTTGAAGTCATTTGGCTAAAGATAGGAATTTGAAGGTTTTTGAGAAATCCGACCGGAAAAGGAAATTTTGATATCGGGGTCGGAATGCAATTCTGGAAGTTGGAGAATTTCTGTAATGTTGAATGTGACTTGTGTGCAAAATTTGGGGTAATTCGGACACGATTTGATAGGTTTCGGCATCGGATGTAGAAGTTGGAAATTTCAAGTTCATAAAGTTAGAATTTTAGTTTGATTTGTGATTTTGGCATTGTTTGATGTGATTTGAAGCCTCGAGCAAATCGGTGGGATGTTATGGGACTGAGTCGTCTGATTGCACGGGGACCAGGGGGCCTCGGGTGTGTTTCAGGGTGGTTTCGGGCCATTTTTGGGTGATTTGCTGCTGTTGTTTGCTGGTGCATCTGGTGTGAAATGCGATCGCAGTCTTTGTTTTGCGATCACAAAGAAGGAAAATTTGAAGGGTGGATTTTTGGTCTGTGCGATCGCAAGGTGTGCGATCGCACAGTGCAACTGGGGGTTGCTGGGTTGGCCTGTGCGAACGCAAGGGGGAAGCTACGATCGCAAAGGAGGAAATTTGGAGGGAGCTGGGAATGGCTTGTGCGATCGCATGGATGAGAGTGCGATTGTGTAGAGAAAATCATGGGAGGCAGCAGGTTGGATTGTGCGATCGCGGTTGAAGGAGTGCGATCACGTAGAAGGTTTGTCTGGGCAGTGAAGTATTTTAAACGGGATTTTGGCCATTTATTCATTCTTTCACTTGGTGCGGGCGATTTTTGGAGAGCTTCAAGAGGGGAATTTCGTCATCTACGTCAAGTTACGTTGTTTCTACTCATTCCAAGTTAAATACAAGGTTTATGCATGGATTCGAACATGAAAAATTTTGGAAAAATTGGGATTTTGAAGAAAACCTAGAAATTGGGTAATTTGGATTTTAGCCACGTAATTGAGCGTGGAATTTAGAGTAAATTGCATATTTGAGCAAGTAAAGCTATGGGTAGAGTTTATCTTCAAAAAATTTTTGGAATCCGGGCACGTGGGCCTGAGGGCATTTTGGTCAATTCCTTGAGTGGAGTCAGAAATTTATATAATTTGAGTTGTTGAAAATATTAGAGTATATTTTCATTGGTTTGTCGTTATTTGGATAGTTTTGGGGCGTTGTGCGTCCATTGGAGTCGTCGGAAGGGTTTGGACGCCGATTATCGAATTTCGGAGCGAGGTAAGTCTCCTTTCTAACTTTGTGAGGGGGAATTGTCCCCCTAGGTAAACTAATTAAATATGTGTTGTTATCTTCGGGGGCTACGTACACACGAGGTGAAGGGAGTCCGTGCGTAGCTACTATTATACCATGCCCGGGTAGTCTAGGACCCACTAGCATGCCTTACGTGTTGTACATGTGATCCTGCCCATAATATTAGACTGTTAATGCTATTGAATCGGTAAATTATTTCTGAAAGAAGACTAGAGTGTACTTCTCTTAATAATTTAGAAAGAGAACTGATTCCTTTGTGGATAATTGTATTCCTGATAAGGTTATATTATTGAATATTATTAAACTTGGCAAATGAGTTTCAAAACAAAGATTTAAATGTATTTTTCGTGTTCCTTTAAGAAGGATTTTATCATTCTCTTGAGAAGTTGTTTTCTTGATAAAAATGTGGATTTATTATGTGAATACGTGTACATATGAGCACGTGAGTCGCAGGTATGATTCGCGAGCAGGCTAGCCTTATTGTTATTATGTTGACCGCGTTGCATGATCGATTAGCGAGCGGAGAAAATAGACGCATCTATGGTTCGAGCCGTTCGACCCTCGGTAGTGCACATTTTATTATTGTTGGTCCGCACCGTTCGACCCTCGGCATTGCTTGCGCATGATATTTACTGCGTATTTGCTGTGATTTTGCCTAATTACTGGCCTGCAAATTTTAAGTTGTCAACAGAAATGACAGAGATTTAAAGTTATTAAAACTTTGGTAGAAGTTGTTCTTTCCCATTGATTATTGGTTAATTGATTAAATTATCCATGTTTGATTATTTGTTATTGAAATGACGAAGATTTAAAGTTATTAAAACTTTGGAAGGAGTTGTTCTTTCCCATTGATTATTGGTTAATTGATTAAATCATCCATGTTTGATTATTTGTTATTGAAATGACGAAGATTTAAAGTGTTAAATGTGGAAGGAGTTGATATTATTTATCCCTGATTTTAATAAATTTCCTATGACATACATGCTTAGTGTCTCACTTGATTATATTAAATTGACCTTTAGCAAGTGTCAAATCGACCCCTCGTTACTACCTCTCTAAGGTTAGGCGGGATACTTACTGAGTACACGTTATTTTTGTACTCATGCTACACCTGCTGTGCATTTTTATTGCACAGGTACTTTTACAGCGATGTGGCTGGTTTGGAGACTTAGGCGAGCTGCATCATCCGGAGGCGATCCGCAGCTGACAGAGTCTCCCTCGTATTGTATTCATGTTGTTTTAAATTCCATTGTCCAATTTGTATCTCGGACAAGCTTTGTAATGATTGTATAAATTCTTAGAACTCATGCACTTGTGACACCGGGTTCTGGGATGTGTTTGGGATATATTTGCTAAAATAGAATATTTAAACCGTCGTATTTACTTAATGGATTTTTGTTTAGTTATTACGTAATAAGTTAAAGGTAATAATTTCAAAAATGTTAAAATAGGAATTTATTTCAATTAATTAATGATTGGATTTCCTGACGGCGGTGTCCGGCGCCATCACGATCTTAATAGATTTTTCAATCGTGAAAGCACATGAGTTGTCCGTCTATTGTCGCTATTGATAATTGCACATGCGGCGTGACAAGGAAGATTATATATGTTGGGTTTGCGCATGTGGGAAGATAAGGTGGGATAATTGTTATGCTCGTGTGGCGAGACAAGGTGGGCATTTACTTTATTGTTTCTCACACGGTGAGACAATGGGCGGGCTATGTTGGGGATGATTTGTGATGGCCTGGGGCATTGTCATTGATGATATTCGTGTGGTGGTACTATCTTGTGTGATTCATACATATTACGGATTTCGTTGTATTGTTTCCAATGTTCCATTCGATGTATCAAATCTTACTTGTTGACTTGAGCTATAATAGTACACTTGCACAAGCATACACCATAATATGTCACTTATATCAGTCCAAGAATATGAACCTTGATGTTTGTTGATCATTTACATGTATTCTTGTATACATGCCTTCTGTGCGTGAGTTTTACTATTGGCACGTGAATTGTCCGTGCGGGTGTGACATATTGTTACTATTGGCACATGAGTTGTCTGTGCGGGTATGATATATTGTTACTCTTAGCACGTAAGTTTTCCGTGTAGATATGAGGTATTAATGGTATTGGCATGTGAGTCATCCGTGCAGCACGTGAGTTGTCCGTGCGGTTGTGATTCGTAATGTGGGGCACAAGATGCCTAGTGACTATGGTTCGTGATTTGGGACTTGCGATTTGTGATTTTAAGTTGTGGTACCTCGGGGTAATTCTTTTATAAACCTTGTGTGAGAGTGATTGACTATTGGGTTGTTACTTGTTTTTTCTTACTTGGTTTCACTGGACTTTAATTGTATTCTGCTTACTTTACGACATTATTACATGTTTGCTCCTTGTTGCTAGTTGTTTCTTCTAGTTTCCATTTACAAGAATAGTATTGTTATTGTTACCATGTTTAGCTTTATGTTGATATTGTTCCCTGTTAGTTTTATGTTCATATTTGTACAAGTTGTTATGACTAGTAGGTATCTCGACTGTACCTCATCATTACTCCATCGAGGTTAGTCTTGATACTTATTAGGTACCGCTGTGGTGTACTCATGCTGCATAGTTTTGTGCAGATCTTGGTACCTCAGAGCGTGGTTTTCATTAGATAGCTGGCCGGGTATTATTGTGGAGACTTAATGTTATAACTGTCGTCGCGATTGCCATCCTCAGCGTCACCTTTTGAAGTTGTACCTTGTACTGTTTATTTTTATTATGGAACAATTGTACTTGTCGCTCCCCATTTTCTCTTGAAAGCGGGTTTCGACGTATGATAACTTTTTAAATGGGTATTGAAAGAGAAAAGTCGCTACCTAACGATTTTAAGGTGCGTTAGGGAACCTATTTGTGAATCGCTCTGTTTGACTAGTCAACGACATCAAAGATCGGGTAAGGGCTCAAATTACCTCAAAGAGAAGGTGTTAGTCACTCTCGAGGTCCACAACTATGGGTCCCGACCGAAGTTTATACTATATGGATTAGATAATTAAGCTAGGTGATCAAATAAGAAAGGAACACTACTACAAAATGATTTTATTAGAACGGTTATTGTGCAATGGTTTTGTAACGGTCACAATAGATCATATATTGGAACGGTTTTAACCGTCCCAATAGAGTCAAAAGGCTTTTGGGAAACTTCTAAATAATAACCGTTCCAATAGTATATTAACCGTTACCACAAGTAAATATCTGGAGACGGTTTATAAAAGTGATACCATAGAGTTACCTGTGGGAAAGGTATGATAAAATAAAAGTATATTGGAACGGTTTACTTTTCCCTCCTTACTTTCCCTCAGACATATTTATTAAAAAAATTAAATAATGACCCCACTAATATTTTAATAACTCTTTAATATAGAAATTTTCGTCACTCTCTCTAAACTCTCAAAACCTTGAAGACATAGTCTCTCTCAGCCTCAATCTAGAACACATCGACTTCACCATCGATGAACTGTGTCAGCCAGCTCCGGCGAAGGAAGACAACTGTCGGTGAATGACGACCAATTTTGGCTAACATACGAGCAATCTCCGAGGTAGGCTATCGATTTTTCCCATGATTGATGTTTGTATAACTATTCGATTTTCTCTTTTTTTCCCCTTATGTTTTCTTTATTTGGTAATAATTCTGATAAACACATTAGTTTTCTTCTGCTTTGTTTGCATTACATGATACATTTATGATTTATAGTTTTCCAAATTGGGGAATTTATTTGTTAGGTTTTGAGTTTCTGTTTGAAACCATGAAATTTTCTTTGTTCGATGTTTGCTATCGATGTTCGATCCTCGCAGTTCGCTTTCTTGGTTATTCAGAAAAATCACTCCGCTGCTCCTTTTTTCTTTCTCTGGTAATATTTTTGATAAACACATTCTTTTACTTCTGTCCGATTATGCTTATGATGCTTTCACTTAAAATTGTGAGATTCGTTCATGTCTATGCTTTAGTCTAACAGGTAAGTGTTTGCCTTCACGTCTATTAGACATTGTGGTTATTCTTCTTAGACAAACTGCTTGCCTTTCTAAATTTTATTGCTTGGTAAAAATGATGTTATCTAATCCTTAAAATTCATCTAATAAACTTTTAGAAGTAGGCTTTTTCGACTTATATGTAGTTCGTCAATTATACTCTCATAGTTGTAATTAATAACTTAGTGCAAAGAACGAAAAGCTATAAGCATTCTGTGCAAGTTGTAAACTGTTGAGGTCTTTTCTTTATAATTACGACCTAGGAACTTAACTTACCCATTTCCAATTACATATTTTGTCCAATTTTTATGATGTTATTTGGTCATAATATATCTCAGAATAGTAAGACTTTCCTAGAACAGTGAATATCCAAACCTCTTTCTAACCTCAAGTCATTAAACTATTATATGTACATCAAGCTTGTAAGCATAAATGAAAGGGATTATGGATAGAAGACATGGAAACACCTCAATTACAAGCAAATGAGTAGACTGTTTCTAACATAATTGTTGCTTCATGTCATGTAATAGCATAAAAATTGCACTATGGTGAAAGCAAGTTCATCACAGAGTGATCCTATGAATCTTTTGGAGAATAGAGCTCCTTTGGAGCAAAGCAATGATGTTACAGTTAGAGATTAAGAATTAAATTGTCCCCTGTCATTTATCTAAATTTTAAAGAATTGAAGTTATCATGAATAAGTGTATTAGTATCAATCAATAAACTATGCCTCAATACCACTGTATGAATACTCTGTATAGAAGTACAACCTGTCCACCCAAAAAAAGCAAAAAATTATATAACTAAAAACAGAAAGAATAATAAATCTAGAAGTTCAAGTGCTCAACTGAAAGGATGGTTACTAGAAAGTTGATTCATTTTGCAATTTCAGGTTCGCTAAGTAGTATCTGAGGTAGTTTTAGATGCCTCATCTTATTTATGAAGACGATAATGTGCAGTAATTGTTTGAAACTATGACATGCATTTGGAAAATGAAGTGGCGATGTCCCTACTTGTCTTTGCTTTCCCCCTTCCTCATGTCTTTTCTCTTCTATTAGACATCATCAAACTTTTGCCTTCTTATTTTTTTCTCAAGGTGATGCTCGCAAATTAGTTACATGGAGAAAGAATATACAGGTCGTTAAATCTGTTGGTGTAGTAGGGAAATCTGATCCTAATAGAGAAAGTCAAGTACTTCAGACTGGAGGTAAGTGTGTTTTTTCCTTTCTCCACAACATAGTATCTGGCTGCTTTCCTCGGTGAGTGTTGAGTACAAAGAGCCAGTTAAATTTCCAAGCGAAACTACAAATTGTCACATTGTAATCTCTATCAAAAGAAAGATGGAGAGATGTGATGTATCTAAGCGTGTTAATAAATGGAATGCTATTTTGATGGTACAATATACTTTTGCCGATGTGTTGAAATGCTGCATAATGTGGTTATGACGGAGAGCACCAACATTCCTTCTGCTAGCCCTTCTCATCTCTGTCGTTTTCTCTCCCTCCCCCCAACCCCCAAATATGGAAAAAGAAGGGCCATATTTGTTCTGGTCATCTTTCTTGTAATTGAGGCGTAGTAGTAGTTCTTGTAGGAATTCTTCATCCTCAGTTTCTTGTCCTGTCTGATGAATGTTTAGAATTTGGTCTCAATACATCTTTTAAACAAGATTTTGCTCCTTTTTTAGAATTGGCATTTGTGACTTTATAATCATAAGGATTATTAGATTTGCATGAGTGATAATATATGGTATGATATGTATATCGTTGTTTTAGAGTATATATTCAGATCCTGCTTGTTCTCTCTCTCTCTCTCTCACACACACACACACACACATATATATTGGATAGGCATGCATTAAGAAATAAGCTGGTTCCCTTTCTATGTTAAATGCTTAATTTTGGAAAACTTGTAGAAGAAACCAATAAGGTAGAAAACCAAAACTAGAAGTAGTAATTCATACAACTTAGAGTCGCTGGTTTAATGCAACTCAATTGATTTTCCTGCATCTTCATACCTACTATTTAAATTAGATATACCAGATGCATATGGATACTTAGTCATAAAACAAGATACTGAAAGAGATTAAGGTATCATAAGTTTTCCATACATAATATTTTGCTATGCTTTGTACCTAAGATAATATCATATTAATTTGGAACCTAAAGAATAAGCCCCTACGTTTGCCCAGCAAAAAGCTTCGTGATATTATTAGGATTGCCACTTTACGGACAAGGCTTTTTGGACTTGTAGGTTATTTGTTGATCATTCAACCTAGAGATTTGTAGTTCTAAGAATACAACTTCTAGTAGAGGGTAAAAAAGAAATGAACATAACTACATCATCTTTTAGATGACACAAGACATATCAAGTTGTGCTTAAAAGAAAAGCTAACAGCTGAAGGTGCTTAAGCTATGTATATACACCTTTTTATATGTCAATTGTACATCTCCTTATGTATGGAGACATTAATCAATTTCTGATGAAAAGCTAGGACAAACAGATATATTTATATGAATATCATTGATTCTACCAACATCTCTTGAGAGCTATACCATTAGATGTATTTTTAAATAAAAATATTGATAAAGATCCAGTACACTATTCTCAACCGTGCAATTAATACATGTGTTTCTTCCACTTCTTTTTCCTTATCCATAATACATTTAAAAGTTTGACATGCAAAAGAGTTTGACATAATCTTGACCTCAGAATATATGACGTGTGTATTTATGCCAGGGTTGTGAAAAGCGAGAAGAGAAGCGACCCGTTACCCGCTTCTGCTATATGAAGCGACTCAGGTAAACAAAAGTGTGCGCTTCCCACTAAAAAGGGAGAAGCGGAAAAGCAAAGCGAGTGAAGCTTCTAGCCTATTTAATTAAAAAATAAGGGTGTTCAGTGTACTTTTATTAAAACACGACCAGTAGCAACAACGGCTAGGGTTCCCTTTTCAACTTCAACAGAGATTCATCGGCAACATGTATGTGATGATTTCTTCCTTCCTTCCTTCTTCTTCTTATTTTTCTTCTTCTTCTTCTTCTTCTTCTTCTTATTCTTCTTCTTCTTCTTCTTCTTCTTTTCTTCTTTATCTGTTTTAGCGTCCAAGTAGAGCGAAATGCTGGCGAATTTTTTTTACCTTCGATTCTTCTTTCTAAGTCTTCTCCTCTTCGCTGAAATGCTTCCCAGTTCTTCTTTCATTATTTTTATGCTGCTTAGTTTTTAACAGAATGGTATACTTCCCTTCCTCTGAATATCATAAGGAGGTTCAACTTTAGAATACATGTTGCTAGTTATAAGTGAAACTGGATCATTGTTGCCTTTTCTTTTCATGGATATCAGAATCATATAATGCTGATCTTCTAACATTATTCTGCCGATCTTAATTTTCAAGTATTTGAATTACTTTTTATGGTACACACTAGCAAGATTGTGGCACGTCAATAACTTAAAAACATTCATTGTTCTTACTAAATCTAATAGCCCCTATTTATTAAAATTTTTGTTATTGATGAAATTTTCCTTACGTAGCTGTTTATGTGACGATTTTGGTGACTGTTAAATTTCACAACAATGAAATTCATATAATTTTGAGAATATGTGGCTTATTTGTATTCTTTCTTATTAGCTAATTTTTTCGATTAAAAGTATATAAACCAAATTTATACTGGTTGTTTCGGTGTCGTAGAAGATAAAACTAGTTTAATGAATAACAGAGATAAAATGTGGATGGGCCTCCAATATTCAACCGATGAGTACATACAAGGAGTAAATAATTTTCTTGATAAGGCGTTTGAACGAGCTTCCCAAGGAATGAAATATTATACCCTTGTAAAGAGTGTGCTAATTGCTTTTGGCATTATAGGAATGTGGTGGAGGATCACTTGATTGTTAATGGGTTATTTCATGGATACACCAAATGAGTTTTCCACGGGGAAGGATTTTCCTCGAGAAAGACTCCATGCCCAAGCATAATGATGAAGGTTCCGACATGCATGATGATATTGATGGATTACTTATGATACATTTGGAAATGTCGAGGATGATTTGGGACATGAAAGAGTGAGGGATGGACCTTCCGAACATGCAAAAAGATTCTTTAAATTTGTAGAAGAAGGAAAAGAAGAATTATATCCATGGTGTGAGAATTTCTACAAATTGGGTTTTATGATTCAGTTGTACTTGTTTAAGTGCATTCACGGGTTGAGTAATGTGGCATTCACAGACTTGTTGGAGTTTTTAAAAGACTCATTTCCGCTTGCTCAACTACTGTCACGAACCAAATTCCCAACCTTAGGGATCGTGATGGCGCCTAACACCACACTTTCTAGGCAAGCCAATGTTAGAATTCGATTAGTTATTTTCCTTTGATTACTTGCTTAAGCACAATAAAATAAATTTAAAGTAAACTAAGACTAATGGTTTCCAATGAATAAATCCAAGTGTAAATAACTAAACCAATAAATAAACCGAGCCACGAACTAATCATATAAATAACTCTAAGACTACCCTAGGGTCTGGTGTCACAATTCACGAACTTCTAAATAATATTACAAATAATGGGCGGAAAGAAATGATATAACTGTTTTGAGAAAATATAAAAAAAAACAGTCTCTACGAACTAAGAGAAGACTCCCGGGATCTGCGAACGCCGACAGATATACCTCGTGTCTCCAGATAATGGATAGCTGCTACTAAAAATCTCTACTGCTGGCCGGTACCTGGATCTGCACAAAGAGTGCAGAGTGTAGTATCAGTACAACCGACTCCATGTACTGAGTAAGTGCCGAGCCTAACCTCGACGAAGTAGTGACGAGGCTAAGGCGGGGCAATTATAACTTAACCTGTAACAAAATATATAATAGAGCAAGGAAACAATTCTACACAAATAAGAAAGATCAACTGCAACAATCAATCATATAACTCACTCGCCTATTCTAGGCCTCAGCTGTAACGAAGATCTCACGTAAATTTCCAAACTTTACTTTAAAACAACCATATGTGCATAATATGAGAAACAATATAGTAAAACAATAAGTTTTCAAATCTGTAAGTTTGAAATCCTTGAGTTTCAAAAAACAACAAATCATTTTTAAAATCCAGTAAAACATAAGTATCATCTCTTATCACTGTCTTGTTGCGGCATGCAACCCGATCCCACCTGTCCACCTTTATCACTATCATTTATTTTCCTTTTCCACCCTTATCACTATTATTTATCTCCCCTGTCTACCCTTATCACTATCATTTATTTCGCCTGTCCACCCTTATCACTATCATTTATTTTGCCTGTCCACCCTTATCACTATCATTTATTTCGCCTGTCCACCCTTATCACTATCATTTTATTAAACAGAAAACTGTATTTCTCATAAATTCATCAATAGTATCACAAAAATAAAACCAACAAGAACACACACACACACACACACACACACACACACACATACACACACATATATATATCTCGTAAAACAATGTCAACCTATTCAATCTTTATGTACCATGATAATTCTTCTCCCATAATACTTGCAACAAGACTTAACAGTAATTCACGAAACCAAGTAACCAAAAAAAACAACAATGAACATGAAACAATTAAACATGAAGAAATTATACTGGAAATAGGGAAGGGATCATGTAAGCAGACAACTTGGTGGTGTATAGATACTCGTCACCTCACCTACACACCACACACATGAAATTTCACATAACAATTAAGTTGGGAATTTCTATTCCCTCAAGTCAAGGTTTAACTAAGCACTCACCTCGATCTAACAAGCACTTCACTGCTCTAGCACTGCCTTTCCTTTAGAATTTGCTTCTAACCCGCTTGAATCTCATAAAAATTTGTTCAATGTTATCAATCATAGCCTAAAGGAATCATCTTTATTGAAAAGCAATGGTCTTCCTAAGTTTTCCTATTCAAATTCAAAAACCGACCCCGGACCCGCTTGGTCTAAACTCGAGGTTCGGACCAAAACCCATTTACCCAATCTCCCCTGAGCCCGACTATACAATTGGTATTGGAATCCGACCTCAATTCGAGGTCAAATTTCCCAAAATTTGAAATTTCTATGTTCTACCCAAAAACCAAATTTTTACCATGAAAACTCTAGATTTTTTGGTTGTAATCTTGTTAAAAGTTGTTAGGAATTGAAAGAGATTAGTTAGAGATCACCTACCAATAGTTTGGAGAAGTTTGAATTTTTGAAAAATCGCCTATGGAGGTTTAGGGTTTTAGAAAGTTGGAAAAGAAGGCAAAATCCCGCAAAAAGCTGATTACAGACTGCTGGTCTCGCATTTGCGAACTGGGGTTCACATTTGCGAACCCTGAGCTTTCTGGAGAGATATTGCAAATGCGAACAGGACCTCACATTTGCGAACAAGGCCCTTCGCATTTGCAACCCCAGGACCTCGCATTTGCGAGATTTGAGGCTGGCTATTGGCTTCTCATTTTTGAAGCCCGATCTCGCATTTGCGAGATCTGAGGCCTGCACCCCAGATGTTCAGCTGTTGGGGTATTTTTCTAAGTCTAGACACTCCCTAGCCTACCTGAAACTCACTCGAGCCTTCGTTGCTCCAAACTAAACATGCACACAAGTCTGAAAACATCATACGGACTTGTTCGTACAATCAAATCATCAAAATAACATCAAAATCTGCAGATTAAGCCTAAAAACTCAAGATTTCTTCAAGAACACTCAAATTCCTAACTTTTCAACCGGAAGTCTGAATTACATCAAATCAACTCTAATTCTCATGAAACTTCACAGATAGGGCTTACATAGCACAACGAACTTGTTCCGGTCCCCGGAACCAAAATATAGGCCCGATATCATATATTTCACATATTATTTCATTTCCTTGTTTCTTGAATTAACCAGCAGAACAATATTTTTCAAAAATTGTTTTCTAAGGCTTGGGACCTCGGAATTCATTTTCGGGCATACACCCAAGTCCCATATTTTACTGTGGACCTCCCGGGATCATCGAAACACAGATCCGGGTCCTGTTACTCAAAATGTTGACCAAAGTAAACTATAATAAAATTTTAACTCTAGAAATTACTATTTATCATATTTTCACATAAAAGCTTTTCGGTTTCATGCCCGGACTGCGCATGAAAATCGGGGTATTTAAAATTAACCTTTTTATGGATAGTAAACCTAGAACGGAGTCTAAATTCATAAAATGACCTCTTGGGTCTTCACAGCTACCCGAGTCTTTCTACAAGGCAACAAGCATGATAAAAGATTTGGGTGTTCATTATGAAAAAATACATGCATGTCCTAATGATTTCATGTTATTTTGAAATGAAAATATAAATGCAGATACTTGTTGTGTGTGTGGGTCTTCTAGATGGAAGGATGTTGTTAACGTCTTGACTAATAAAAAGACCAAAACCCCCACAAAACTTTTAAGTACTTTCCATAAAGCCTCACCTTTAGAGGATATTCATGTGTATCGAGACAGCTGCATCTATGAGATGTCATTCCACTGAACCACCGAATGATGGAAATATAAGACATCCTGCTGATGGTGATGCTTGGAAGGATTTCGACTACTTTCAACCTGAATTCTCTAGCGACCCTCGTAATATTAGATTGGTCCTTTCAAGTGATGGTTTCAACCCGTCTCGAATAATGAGTATTTCCCATAGCATGTGGCCTTTTATGTTAATGAACTATAATATATCGCCTTGGATTTGCATGAAGACAGAGTATATAATGTTGTCAATGATCATCCCAGGTCCTTCATCTCCAGGAAATGATAAAAATGTGTATCTACAACCACTAATTGCTGAATTAAAAGAGCTATGGGAATTCAGTGTAGAAATATTTGATGCCGAATCTAAACAGATGCTTCAAATGCGTGCAACCTTAATGTGGCAGTTAGTGATTTTCCTGCAGTAGCAATGCTTTCTAGTTGGATCACAAAGGGAAAATTTGCATGCCTCACCTGTAATTATGGCACATGATCTCAATATCTCAAGCATAGTCGTAAGATGTGCTACATGGGTCATCGGGTATTTTTTCCTCCTGAACATCCATTTCAAAGAGATAAGAAATCATTTGATCATAAGGAGGATCATAGACTTACACCCACTCCTTTGTCGAGTATAAAAGTGCTCGAAGAGTTGTGTGGATACAAGAATGTCTTTGGAAAGGGACAAAAGAAAAGGTATCGGGATAACAAGGATCCATGGAAGAAAAGATCCATCTTCTTTGAATTACCATATTGGAAAACTAACAAATTGAGGCACAATCTTGATCCGGTGCATATTGAGAACAATATATGTGATAGTATTCTTGGGACATTATTGGAGCTAGATGGAAAGTCAAAAGATCATGTAAATTCTCGTTACGATTTGGAAGAAATGGGAATACAAAAAGAGCTTCAACCAATACAAGATGTTGCAAGTGGAACAATATCTTTGGCTAAAGCTTGTTTCTACATGAATCCAGGAGAGAAGAGGCGATTTTGCACCGTCTTTAAAAATGCCAAATTTCCAAAAGGGTATGCCTCGAATATATCACGTTGTGTGCACGAGAAAGAGATGAAAATATCCTGTGACAAGAGTCATGATGCTCATTTTATAATGCATTACTTGCTCCAAGTTGCTGTTAGAAAATAATTACCCAAGAATGTTTCTTTGGCATTGATTAAGTTGGGTAACTTCTTTAAAGCCATATGTGCAAAGGTTATAAGGCAATAAGATCTTGATAGATTGCAGAATGAAATCAATGATATTACATGTGAGCGTGAAATGATTTTCACTCCAACCTATTTTGATATAATGCCTCATTTTCCTGTTCATTTAGTAAATGAAATTAAGCATGGGGGGTCTAACTCATTGTCGTTAGATGTATTCCACTGAAGGAAATTTGTGCAAATACAAGGCGTTTGTTCGTAATCGAGCTCATCCAGAAGCGTCAATTACAGAGAGGTTTCTGGCCGAAGAGTGCTTGACCTTTTGTTCGAGATAACTACATGATAGGGTGAAGATAAGAGTCCGCAGGTACCAAACTGAGGATGATGGGGACATTGAAGGAGGAAAATTGTCACCTATTTTTCTTAAAATAGGCCATCCAATTGGAAGTAAGAAAAAGAGAAAAGGAAAGATTTTTGCTATAGATTTGTAGTTATGTTCTGATGCACATAGATATGCTCTATTCAATACTGAAGATGAAAAAGTGAATGCATTTATCATTTAACATAAAATATATTACCATCACTTGTATTATAAGATTTATTAATTTTATATTTTAAGATTTTTAAATTTAATTGATAAAGACCTAATGATTAAATTTGAAACATATGTCTTGAAGGGAACGTAAGAATTTAAATAATAATCATACTAGATCAAATGCATGGGTAAGAGAAAGAAATCATAGTCGAAACTTCGCCGACTGGTTTAAAGAGAAATTAAAAAGCATTGACGTGCCCAATCATTTGCTGCGATGGTTAGATAAAGGGCCTAATACATTTGGCCAAACGATATATTGGATATTTTATCAATGGATACTTATTTCGTATAATGATAGGGGTTGCCTCGTTGAAGACACATAATAGTGGAGTGACTTTGTCAGCAACAACTAATAGGTTTTCTAGTGCTAGGGACCAAAATCCTATTGATGGAGAGATTCTGTATTATGTCCCAGACAAAATCTGCTACGACTTTCTTAGTCACAGCCTTATAGGACGTGACTTCAACCTATTTTGTGAAGTAGTCTATGGCCACCAAAATGAACCTGTGTCCGTTTGAAGAAGCGGGTTCAATTAGACCGATGACATCCATGCCTAAAGCAGAGAAAGGCCAGGATGAACTCGTTGCATTGAGTTCGTTGGGAGGCACTCGTATCATATCATCATGTACCAGGCATTGGTGACACTTTTGAACATATTTGATGCAGTCTGTCTCTATAGTCATCCAGAAATAATCTGCACTTAATATCTTCTTTGAAGAAACAAAACCGTTCATATGAGGCCCGCATGTTTCGGCATGTATTTCTTTGAGAAATATAGATTCTTCCTTGGCATCGACACATCGCAATAATCCCAACTCATAAGTTCTTCTATATAGAATTCATCCGCTTTGAAAGAAATGGTTGGCCAATCTTCGAAGCGTCCACTTCTAAGTGTGTGTGGCATTCTCTGGGTATTCTTCTTTTTTCTAAGTATTCCTTGATATCGTGGAACCATGGATTTCCGTCGAACTCTTCTTCAACATGAGCACAATGAGCTGGCTGCTTATATTCCTATTGGGATAAGAGTGATGAAATTCTTGTCTAGATTTGTATAATGGAAGACAAGGTAGCTAATGCATCTGCGAGCTCATAATCCTTGGAACATGTTTGAATTATACTTTTGTGAACCTTTTGATAAGTTCTTGTACACAGTGCAAGTATGGAAATATCTTAGTGTTTTTAGTAGCCCGTTCTCCTAGTACCTGGTGTACTAATAGATCAGAATTATTGATTACAACAAATCTTGTACGTTCATGTCGATGTCCAACCTAAGTCCCAAGATGCAGGGATCATATTCGATGGTTCGTATTCTTCATTCACGGGATTCTCCGCCAAGTGATCAGATAATGCTTGCCCCTCAACTGCCTTCTCAGTCACATAGATGATGCCGAATTCACTTAGCAATATCTGCCACTTTGCTAACTTACCTGGAGGCATGGGTCTCTGAAAGATATATTTTTGTGGATCCATCCTTGATATGAGATATGTAGTGTACGCACAGAAATAATGTCCCAAATTCTGGGCTATCCATGTCAAAGCACAGCAGGTGCGTTCCAACAGAGAATACCATGCCTCGTAAGATGTGAGCTTCTTGCTCAAATAATTTCCTCCCAGTTTCATCATGTTGTCCCAAAACGCAGCCAAAGGCTCCATCCAAAATGAACAAATAAAGCAATAGAGGTCTTCTGGTTCTAGCGGGACCAGCACAAGCAGTTTAGATAAATACTCCTTGATTTTGTCGAAGGCTTTCTGGCATTCTTGAGTCTAGCTTGTTGAAGCATCTTTCCTCATCATTTTGAAGATTGGTTCACATATCACCGTTGATTGTTCCTATAAAACGTCTGATATAATTAAGGCGTCCTAGAAAACTTATCAATTCAACTTATTCTTTGGAGGTGTTAAGTCCTGGATAACTTTGTTTTTGACGGGTCTAACTCAATACCTTGGTGACTGGCGATGAAACTAAACAACTTTCTAGTAGGGTCTTCGAAGGTACATTTTGTGGGGTTCAACTTCAAATTGTATTTTCGGAGCCGGTCGAAAAACATTTTTAGGTCTGTTATGTGGTCTGAACTCCCTTTGGATTTGATGATAACATCATCCACGTACACCTCTATTTCCTTGTGTATCATATCATGGAAGATAGTCTTAATGGCCCTCATGTAGGTGGCCCCAGCGTTCTTCAAACCAAATGGCATCATTTTGTAACAATATATTTCACATGGTGTGATAAAGGAGCCTTTTCGGCATCCTGTTCGTCCATCCAAATCTGACGATATCCTGCAAATCTCACTAAGTATTGGAGTTCATGCTTGGCGTAGTTGTCAATCAGTTTCTATATGTTAATCCTTAGGAATTTCTCTGTGCGTATCTTGGTAATCGATGCATACTCTAACTTTTCCATCTTTCTTTGGAATCGGCATAATTTTGGCTAATCGGGACGGGTATTCGACCACTCGAAGAACATTGTCTTTGATCTGCTTAGTGACCTCCACTTTTATCTTCAGATTCATATCTGGATTGGACTTTCTGCGTTTCCGCTTTACTGGTGGACACATGAGATTGGTAGGTAGCTTGTGAGCTACTATGGATGTGCTTAACCCAGCCATATTATCGTAGGACCATGCAAAAAGATCCTCATATTCCTTTAGGAACATGATATACTCTTTCTTCTCTGATGGTGATAGATGAATGCTTATGCGAGTTTCTTTGACTGTTTCAGAGTCCCCCAAGTTAATGACCTCATTTTCCTCTAAATTAGACTTAGGTTTGTTTTTATATTTTCTACTTCTCCGATAATTTCCTTAGGTATTATATAATCTTCCAGATCTTCTGAATAAATGTCCTTATGTTGTGTTGTCTCATTACATGTCATAGTCATAAGTTCATCAGGATATGTAATAATTACGCTGAAAATAATGTAAAAAGATAATAATAAATACGAAGAACAATAATGCACATTAATAAAGCATAAAACTATGAACAAGTATGACTTAAGTAATTATTTCAAAACAAAATACAGAAAATGTCTTAGATGCTCTAAACAATTTAAAAAACAAGTCATGCTAATTTTGCCAGGCTACCTAGATAGTCTGTGAGTCTGGGATGGTGTAACGGTCCAGTTCCTAAGAACAACCCCTTCTCCGACTGTCTGAATGATAAGGTCTTCCTCCTCCTCCTCCTCCTCCACAATTACATTTCAGTCCATGTCATCCTCGTTTAAAAATAGCTTCCTCATACCGACCAAAATCTCATCTTCCTCGGATCCCCGCATCATGTCAGCTTGATGGAATGTCTGGTGCAAAGGTGGTATGGGTTATTCCAGCGGGTGGTAATTGGTGCGCCATGATGGTATCCTATCATGATACTCTTGCATGGTGTATTCATACTCGAGTCCAAAGGTCGTGCCATGATACCATGGTTGTATGGGTTTTGTGATCCATTGAAGCTTTCAGAGAAGACCCTTTCCTGGTTCATATCCCATCCACATCAATATGCTTTCTATCTTGTTGCTCCACCATCATTCCTTTTCAATTGCATTAACCCACTCAATGCGGTGATATATTTCTCCGCCCAACTTCCTCATATTTTTGATGACAAGAACGATCTGGTTGGTGTAGATAAGGTTGCCTTCGTCTTCATGAATGATCACCTCCTGATGATTCTGCTCGAACTTCACATCCTGGTGCAAAGTAGAAGCCACTGACCCAGCTGCATGTATCCACGGTCGTCCCAACAAGTTGTAAGTAGTAGATATATCTAGCACTTGGAACTTAACATCAAACCAAGATGTACCCATCTGTAGATCAAGGTTGATTTCTCTGAAAGTGGCTCTCTAAGATGCGTCAAATGCCTTCACGTTTATGCTTCCTATTTGTATCTTGTGCAGGCCTTTACCTAATATTTTCAGAGTGGTCAACGGGCATATATTCATGCTTGAACCTCCATCTATCAGGACCCTGACAATGAACTTTTCCTCAAATTTCACTGCTATGTGAAATTCCTTGTTGTGACTTAACTCTTCTGGTGGTAACTCTTCTTTGTGGAAAGTAATTTTGTGACTTTCCAATACCTGTCCGACCATGTTAGCCATCTCTCCACTAGTGATGCCGGTAGGTACATAAGCATTACTTAACACTTTCATCAAGGCATTCTTGTGTGAATTTGAATATTGCAGCAGTGATAAAATTGATATCTGAGCGGGAGTATTGTTGAGGTGGTCAACAACAGAGTACTCCCTTGCTTGTATATTCCTCCAAAGATTGTCAATGCCTGTCTCAACAAAAGGCGGGTTAGGTGCAACTTCTTTGCTCGTTCCTCCTAGATTTTCAGGTGTGTAAACTCTACCAGTTCTAGTCATACCTTGTGCGACACCTACGTCTTCCATCTTAGCTTCCCTTTTTTCTCACTTCCGCAACATAATCCCATGGAATGACATCATACTTGTAAGATGGTGTGAGAGCTACCATTACAGTGAATGGTGTAGCTACCTCAACCTAAAATGATGCTTGGGTTTGTAGAATAACTGGCGTGAGGGTGACGAGAGATGTCCGATGGATCTTTGAAGCTCCCATTCTTCATCAGTTTCTTTCACATTCACCTCTCACCCTATGATCTGAGAGAGGGTTATTGCGGACATTCGGTGAAGCTTTATTTGCTTGTATAACCTTAGTGTTGATTAGTGTCTGAATCTTGTCTTTTAACATGCAACACTTCTCAATGATATGACCTTTCATTCCTGAATGATATGGGATTGATCCATCAGGAAAGGTTCTCAATAGGAAAAACATGAAAAGGGGTGACGTAACCAACAATCTTCAGTCTCTCAAACAGTTGGGCTATGGGTTCAGCAATTGGGGTGTATTGTCTAGGAGTTTTGTGGTCAAAATTTGTGCGTGGATTTGTGTATTTTTGGAGAGTGGGTGGAGGTGAATGGTAATATGCAGGTTGTGTGTTATAGGTATGGTTGGTGGTGGCAGGGTATTGGTATTTTTGGGGGTGAGGGTTGATATGTTAGTGGAGGTGTTTGGTATGTGAGGGGAAACTTAGGGCCCTAGGCTACCATTACAACACCCAGTTCTTTCTTCTTTAAGATGCTTCCTGATTGCAAGGCTTTATTTGTGGCTTGCAGTGCTTTGAAATTAGTCACCATCCCACTCTTGATTCCTTCTACTATCCTCTCTCCTAACTTGATGATGTCTGAGAACTTGTGATTCTTGATGACCATCAACCTTTCATAATACTGTGGATCTTGAGATCTAACAAAGAACTTTTTCATCTGTTCTTCTTCAAGTGTTGGCCTTGCCTTTACAGCTTCTGATCTCCAACGAGTAGCATATTCGCGAAAGATTTCTATTGGCTTCTTCTTGAGGTTTTGGATATAGAAAATGTCTGACACTCTCTGTGTTGAACCTGAATTTGTCAATTAAATCCGATGCCATACTTACCCAATTTGTCCACTTCTTTGGGTTTTGACTGATATACCAAGACAAGGCGTCTCCTGTAAGTCTTCGCATGAACAGTTTTGTCACGACCCAAATCGGAGGGCTGCGATGAGCACCCGGTACTTTACTCAACCGAGTACCAATGTAACATATCTTTCTTACTATACTATCATGGGTAAATGTGCCAAAAGGGTCGTCATGACATAACCGAAATAAAACATAAGATAATGCTAGACATAGGTCGACCTAACATGATATAGAAACTTATATATGTGACATATGGGCCTATAAGGACGACATGATCATTTGTACACTCAAAACGTAGGCCGACAAGGCCATACAAGTATCCATATATCTAACATCTGTGTACAAGCCTCTAAGAGCACATAAACATCATAAAGGTCGGGACAGGGCCCCGCCATACCAATCAATACGTGTCCAAATCAAATTGACCAAATAGGAAACTCCAGAGAAACTGAAGTGCACCAACACTTTTCGCTGAGCTGATAGGAGGACAGTCACCCTGTCTATCGGGACCTGCAGGCATGAAATGCAGCATCCCCAGTAAAAAGGGACGTCAGTACGAATAAAGTACTGAGTATGTAAGGCAGAAATATAAATAAGAACAGTAATGTAAAGAGAGATATAGAAGATACAACCAGTAGCATCCGACTGCTTCTGAGAGATAGTGACATGAAATGCGTGATACATATATATACATAATCTTTTGAAAACATACACCTCTGTGGGAATCATCATCATCATATCTTACCCGGCCTCGAAGAGGACTCGGTAAAAATGTACCTGGCCATCATAAGGCTCGATAGAATCGTACCCGATCACGTGGAGCTCGATAAACCCAAATGATCAGTGGTTGTGCATTTAGCCTTTAATCAACACTTATTTTGAATCTCCTTGTGCTATGGTAGTTTAAGTTGCGCATTTAGCCTTTACTCAACACTTATTTTGCGCATCGCTTCTTGATAAGACACTTATTTTGAATCTCCTTGTGCTATGGTAGGGATCCTTCTAGTGTTATCGCTTCTTGATTTCGTACCCGAGATGTTAATATTCTTGGAAACCCTTGTGGAGAGCTTGTGGATAAGTTTAGGGGTTTTCATATGGTTGTGGTATGTGGAAAAGTGAAGAAAGAGACGACATAAGGCCTATATATATCCAATTTTGAAAAGTCAAAGAGGTGCTAGCTTGGCACCCTATTATTGGCTCTTCTTCAGACGCTTATATCTTTTTATCTGGATGTCATATGAATGAACGGTTAAGAGAGATAGAACCTAAATTCCAAGACCTTCAATTTGGTATATAGTGTGTCAAAAAAATACCTCATATAACAAACAAAATGTATTTCTCAAAAAGATATAGCGACAAACCTACTTGTCACCTATGAAGTTTGCGCAGTCTCACGAAGCTGCAAATATCTCTCTACTACTGTGTCGTATTGATGAATGGTTTAATGAGTTAGAAAATAGACTCATAAATATTCAATTTGGTAGGTATATAATCCCCTAATTCCAAGCATATTGGGAGAGAAGCTCAGCTACATTTGACCTAAATTTTAGCATATTTATGAATGTAACTTGTGATGATCTCGGCCAAATTTTGTTCCACAACTCACTTGACTTCAAAAAATAACATATGACTATTATAAGACAAAAATAACTCATAAAATAACCTCCTTATAATTTTGAACACCCTAGTATCACCCTAAAAGTACATGTTATAACATTCCCAGCTTGTTGACTTTCTACGAAACTTATTTTCTTCAATTGGTTTAGCTTCTAAGCCTTCCAACCCTCTTGGTACTTGCAGTCCATGATCTTAAATATTTGTAACCTCCAAGTTAATATTATTAACTTAATTTATGTACTTTCAAATATGATCTCATTTCTGAGCTTAAATCAATTGACTTACGACGTACTCTCAAGTATGAAAGTATGCGATATAACATGTTTCATGCAGATTTGTTCATTTATACCCACTCCTACAAGCTTGTCATAGTAGGTTATTAGATTCACCTTTGGATCATCAACTACATCAAACATTCTGAACTTGGGAGGTTTGTAACCCTCCGACAGTTCTACATCTAGCTGAATACACAAATCTTCGTTGTTTAAACCTTCAACGCCTTTCCCACCATCAACACTATGGACTCTCCCTGTATATTTCTTGAGTTTCTCTGTCATGTTTTGAATGAGCAAGTGCTTCTCAGCCAACTCAGGTATGTATAAGGTTTGTTGTGGGGAAGGGGTAAGGTTTCCACATATATCAGGTTGTTTTGATGAGTTCCTAGAACTTGGGTATATGGATGATCGTTGGTTGAGCTTTGCGATAGGAAGTGGGTTATGGTGAATTTTGGGGAATATGATAAGTAGTGGTTTGCAGGTACTACTATGGGTGGTGGATTCAGGTTTTGTGTGTTTTGTGGCGGTGTTTGGTTTTGGGTAGTTGTGTTTTGCTGGTTGATGTTGGGAATATTGTGATTAAGTGAAAGGTTTGCCAGATTTAGGACTTGTTCAAGCTCACCCTGTAGCTCCAAAATTTTCTGCTCCAAATGTAAGACCAACTCATTCTGCCCTGGGGTGCTTCTACCATCTGAAGTTTCAAAATTTTTTGCCACAGTAGCATTATCTTTTCGGATACCACTTATATCATCCATATTCCCTTTCCCCTTGCCTTTGCTTTTCAGGTCGCTAGGTGGAGGAAGAGATGGAGGCCTCTGAATCTAGTGTGGTATGCTGATGATACCAGTACGCATGAACAAACCTTTGGGAATGGGAATAAATAAAGAAATAAAAACAAAAGGTAACCAAGTCAATAAGGTGAAATAAAAGAGTGTTTGCAATATTTAAACATGTTTCACAAAAGTCATGCAATAATTCGCGTCCTAATTTTGGGGACCTCATTGTGCCTGAGGTAGACCTAAGTGACACATAGACTTGGAGAATATTGATGCCAATGATTTCTGCATCTCATTAGTATGAAAATAAGCCAAATTAATATTTCACTAAATTGACAATAATAGTAAAGTCACTAATGACATTAAGCCGCATTGCATCAAAATATAATCTAAACAAAAAGTCAGTAAAGAACATCATCTCCTAATCTATTTGGTCCCTGAAGGACCTTCTCCATTCTTGGATCTCTTGACCCCATCAATCATGTTTCACAGATCGCGTATGTCCAGCAATAAGTAAGCTTTTTCTAGCTTACCTCCTTCATCGTCGTCCATGCCCTGACAATCCCAAAGTCTCTTTCTTATCTTCCCTTCCAGCTCCATCAATCCTTGCACCAAGTATTCAAACCTCTCCGTCAAATTAGTGGCAATCTCTTTCCATTCCCTTACTGCCTCCATGTTTACTTTATGTTGCTCAAGATGCTTAGATTTGGATTCGAACACCCTTTATGGTAGATTCTTGTACTTCACCAGTGCCTTAGCCACTTCGTCTATGATCCTATCCTTCAGATTGATTCCTGGTTTGATGTCCCCAGTTATATCGTGTTCTAACCATGATATATAGTAGTACATATGGCCGGCGTGATACCTATCTAGATCAATGGTTTCTCCTTCCATGATGATCTTTTGGTTGCACATATGTTGCGCTTCGAACTTGAATGGAATGACATCTCCCCTGAAATCTTCCTTGTACTGAACCATGGTGGAAAGCCGAGGTTTGACTTTTTTTCTTCCACCTTTCCTCATTACCCTTATAGGAGCGTAAGGGTATATGCCTTGCATCTGGATCAGTACAACGTGAGTAGTTTCATTTGATATGATGATGAACCCACTACTAGTAAGCCATTCAAACATCCAATGCACTTGTTCGTCTATCAAATTCCTGAAGAATCTCACCCAGCCTACAACATTTCCAGGCTTTGCATACAAGTTTAGAATGAACATCATTTTCTTTGGGTAATGGATGGCTATGTTGTCATTTAGTGGCCTTCACTGAAGTTCTTGATGATACTCTCCCCTTTTAAAGTGCTCCAGCAGCCAAACTTATAGCAATAGATTACCACCCTCATAGACTCCGAACCATGCTTGCACTGATCCAGAACACGGTACATCTCAGCAAAAATCATGGAAATGATAGTGTAAGTATGTCCTTCAATTCCATCCATTAAGGTTTTGGAGACCATGGGTATGCGAGTATCAATCATTCCTCCTAGCATCGGAAAGATCAACAATCTCAAGAAGTAGACTATGAAAACATAAACCTGGTGGTGCACCCATCCCAAAAAGGTAATGGCTAGTTCGTCACGATGAAGGCGATATGATTTTCTATTCCCATAATGCTCATAGAGAAACTCAAAAGGGATGTATTATTTCTTTAGATAGAGAAGTCCATCATTCTTCTTAAAACCTAACATTTTTCAAAAAAAACCCGTAGGGAGTGCGATTTTCTGGCACCAGTAGTCCCGGAATATCCCATGGAAACATGGAGAAACCCCCTATTTCTTCTAGAAGAAGAGTCATTTTTATAATCCAAAATCGAAAAACAACTCTTTTCTCGCCGAAAACATGGTAGCATCCTTGATTAGTTCCCTATTTGGTCAAATGTTCAGCAACGATGGCAGGTTACCAAGTACTATCCTCACATGATTTTTATCACAAGGTGAAAGGTCTTTCCACCAATCAACTAGCAAAGGAGGGATATTTTGGACCATACCGAATATGGGGATTTCATGCTTCATTTTCTGCAAATAAATGAAGGTTAGCCTTCCCCTCCTCCAAATTCGATCACATACGTAATAGTGTTCAACATGTTGGCACATTTTCTCCAAGTAATGCACATAACATGATAGTGTCCTTTGAAATTATGGAAATCCCATCGGACTTTGGACAAGGTTTATCAAAGCGGATTGTTACGTCAATGACACCTCAATTTGTACTAGGTTTAGCATGATGCATGTACATTTCAAATTAGAATGTAGTTTATAGAAGGGTCTAGACTGGTACTCTCAAGTAGAAAACTCCAAATGTTGACTGCACCGCTAATCGACTAGTCTATCGCAAATAAGCCTTTTCAATTTTAAAGGTTGATTTTAAGAAAGCACGGACACTCATCAAGCGCCGCTATGTTCATAATGAGAACGAGTGGAGTATGATGTGAAGCATGCTTTATGCAGAAATAGTGACACGTTGCCAAGTATTTGCATGATAAAAATGCATAAAAATAATAAATAACACGGTAAAGAAGAAAAATAAGAGAAAAGAAAGAAAGAATGAAAGACAAAAGAGGGAAGTCAGTTTAACTCATTAAAATGTGCGATAATGTAATGAAGCAAATAGGGGAATAAGGATGGGAGAGTCATGATATAGCAATATTAGACAAGATGAATGAAGCGGGAGAGGACGTACATGTCATAGAAATAAAGGAAAATAAGGGAAGGGATGTGAATGTCATATAAATTTAGACAAATAAAGGAAAACAAGTGAAAGGATATGCATGTCATAGCAATTTGCATGTCATTGAAATTTAGACAAATAAAAAAAAAATAAAGGAAGGGATGTGCATGTCATAGAAATTTATAAAAATAAAGGAAAATAAGGGAAATAATCCACATAAGTCAAATTTATTATGGTAAGAGCCTAAGTATATCCCAGCAGAGTTGCCATGCTCTCGCGCCCTGTATTATCTGAAAAGCAGGTTTCGACGTGTGACAACTCTTTTAAATGGGTATTAAAATAGAAGAGTCGCCACCTAACAATTTTAAGGTGCGTTTGGCTACCTATTTGCAAATAACTCTGTTTGACTAGTCAACGCCACCAAAGATCAGGTAAAGGGCTCAAATTACCTAAAGGTGTTAGGCACTCTTCGAGGTCCACAACTACGGGTCCCAGCCGAAATTTATACTATGTGGACTAGATAATTAAGCTAGGTGATCAAATAAGAAATGAAAGATGTAGAAGTGGAAAATTCTGTTATAGCATACTAATTAACTATATGACTAATTGATACAAGCCTTAAAAAATCACAAGGAGTACAATTGCATCGATGTATTGTCACGAACTAAAAATCCTAACACGTCGTGATGGAGCCTATCGATGATACTAGGAAGGCTGATTTTCAAAATACTTCCAATATTTCACAAAAGATAAATCAAAGCTTTTATAGGATATAGTTTTCGTAAAAATAGGAGTTAAACTCAAAGTGTAGTACAGAAAAATAACCCCAAACATCGGGGTGTCACCAAGTCATGAGCATCTAAACAACCAGTCTAAGAAGTAGTGTCTACAAGAGTTTGTGTCAAAATGCCAATACAGAAAAGAAAAGATAACAAGGAAGAAGAGACAAGGACTGCAAACGCCAAAAACTATCTAGTGAATCTTCGATACTCGACCACGCACGAGATCTACGTCCCTTGTGACCGGAAACACCTAGATCTGCACTTGAAGTGCATGGTGTAGTGTGAGTACAACCAACCCAGTAAGTAACAATAATAAATAAGGAACTAAAAGGTAGTGACAAACTATACAATTAAATTTCATATCAGTAATCTCGACAATGAAAGTAAACATGTTTCAATTCCGATAATTTAAGTCAAATCACTTACACCTTACCAAATTTAGGTATAGCTGGATACCATATTTTCAGAAATTCCAGAACAATGACATAAATCAGCTAAGTGCAGCAACAAATGAAACAAGTATAACCTCTTAGGGCAACAATCACTCAAGCTCTCAACAACTCAAAGACTCGACTCTCAGCCCTCAATACTCACGCCCATAGGTACCTGCGCTCACTGGGGGTGTAAAGACTCCGGAGGGGCTCCTTTTGTCCAAGCGCTATATCACTGTGGCGTGCAATCGATCAAATATATAAATATCCATAAGGCTCGTTTCAGCGTGCAACCCGATCTATAATATATAAATAGCCATAAGGCTCATTGCGGCGTGCAAACCGATCAATATACATTCATCCCTCAGGCTTGTTGCGGCGTGCAACCCGATCCATATGTACTCACATAGCTCACAACTCGACACTCAAGCCCTATCTCAATCACCAACCTCTCCAGGCTCTCAGAAATCATACAAATCAGCCCCAAAAGAGATAATAACATGTATCAACAAAAAAACAAGAGGAGACGGAGAGATGATACGCAAGTAAAACTGTGACTGAGTACAAAACAACAAAAAATAGCTATCAAATTGCAGTCAAATTTCCATAAAACATATGGCCTAAGCATGATTTTTAACATGAATTGCAGTTAAATTTCCATAAAACAGAGGGAACATGTAGGTAACAATAAGCTATTCGACTTTACAGTTTCACGAGTCACAATACCCCACAGTGCACGTCCACACGCCCTTCACCTCCAAAATAATCACATCATACCAAAATTCGGGGTTTCATACCCTCAAGACCAGATTTAAAACTGTTACTTACCTCAAAACATCGCAAAACTCAACTCCAAAGTGCCTTTTCCTCTCGAATCGGTTTCCAAATGTCCTGAATCTAGACACAAGAAGTACGATATAATTAATATAGGCTAAAAGAATCAATTCCATAAGAAAAACACAAAATTCAAAGCCAAAACCAGGCCCCCAGGTCCATGTCTCGAAATCCGACAAAAGTCACAAAATCCTAAGCCCATTCATTCACGAGTCTAACCATACCAATTTTATCAAAAGCCAACACCATTTGGTCATCCAAATTCTAAAAATTCACTCTCCAATTCTCTAGCCCTAAGCCCCCAAACTTTACCTCAAACACTCACCAATTAAGTGTAAAATTAGTGGGGAAACATCATTATCGAAGATAAATGGGGACAAGTAGCTTACCTCAATAATCACTTCAAAATCCCTCTCAAAATCCTTAAAAATCCGAGCTCAAGGTGGTGAGATGGTGAAAAATCTTGAAATTCCGTATTTATATGTTCTTCTATTAAGAAATATGCTAGGCAGAGCCTAGGTCTAGTTTTTATTTATATACCAAACCCTTTCGCACCTGCAACCTCTCATCCGCACCAGCGGAACCGCCTCTGGGGTTATGATGTCGCCCAAGGTCACACCAGATTAGGTTGGTGGCAAGTCAGCTGTCTCGGTGGAAGGCCTGACTAATGTGGAAGCATGTGAGCTGTACAAGGGTCAGCAGCTAAATATATAGCCACCAACAGTGGCTCATCACACTGGCCAACAGTAGCAGTTTCCTTACCCTTGAACTTAGGGTTCCCCGGGACTTGAAAGGAGTACCGTGAGAAGGGCTTCCAGGACCGCACCTTTGTATCAAAACTCATCGGCTCCACCTTTGCATCCGTGAGATACTCTATGAGGGTGTTCGGGTACGGATAGGAGCTCTCTCTCTTTCTGACAACCATTAACATGTTGGCCGACATAATGGCACCTACATTGATTGGGTACCCGACCATCATAGATGCCACCAAAACTGCCCTAGGGATTGGAAGATTGTTCTCATTTTGGCTCAGGTCAATACGGCTGCACACAAATGTTTGCCACCCTTTTGATTCAAGGTTGAGGGTAGCCCGTGCAATGGGAACCCCTACTATGATCCCCGGTGGTGGTGGTCCTAGAGCCTCCAATATCTATGCTAGCCAAGGGCGAGCAACATCACCCATAGAAAACTTCTCCAAGTACTGGACTGGTTCCACCTCCTCGAAGCCCAAGTAAGTGTTCATAGTGCTTTGATCAAATCTGACCTTCAAGTTCCTCACCTTGGTCACTTTGGTACCCTTCTTGATGTGTTCCATATTGGCATAGAATTCCCGTACACAGTGCTCCTTGGCATCCATAACACTCTGGGTGAACCACATCCACCCCTTGTGCTCCCTTAACTGTTTAAGCAAATTTGTATTGTATCTATCCAACTCCTTTAATAAAAATGGTCTCTCAAGTGTGAGTGATCTCAGGGGCAACCATTCTCTGAACATTTTGAAGGCTGTCAAGCTCACAAACTTGTCTTCCACATATCTACTTTTTCTTCGACCTCTCTAGGCTGCCCACTCTTGTGTCACGTCCTCTACCATCAGCAGGAACATCATCATCATCGTCCACTGCAAATAGTGCAGGGGGAGTTTGTATAGGAGGACTATAAACCCTGACTTCCTGCATCTAAACCCTAAAAAAAACTTTATGTGGTGGAGGGTTCGTTGTAGATTTGGTATCTCCCAGGGACTTGTGATGGTTGGAACTGGGCCATCGGTTGTTCCTCCACTGAGTGGCCCTCGGAGGCTTCCCTAGACAGGATATAAGAGCTTGATTCTAAGGAATATGTGGCCCTATCTCTCCCCGTGGTGGATAGAACTTTCTTCTGCACTGTCAGAGGTTGAGTACCCTTGCATCAGCCTCGAGAGGGTTCACCCCTCCCTTTAGAAGTATCACGTCTACCTTTTGATCAAACCATTGTATGCACTACGAAGCAACATGATTCAGTTAAAGTCCACAAGTAGTGTGTTAAAAGTTGCAGGAAAAACAATATACAAATGTGAAAGTGCGATCCGCACAATATTGAGTGTGGCCGAAGGTTGCCTTGCGCGGACCGCACAAATTTAAAGTGCGGTTGCACAACTGAAGTGCGGACCGCATAATTTTGAGTACGGTTGCACAGGAACAGGCTCAGACTATTGATTCTCTGAAGTTTGAACTTTCCCTCACACACATTTTTCTGCGGACCGCACAATTTTGAGTGCGGTCCGCACATTGCCTGCTTACTTTGTTGCCCTAACTCAAAATCTGCGGACAACACAATTTCATGTGCGGCCGCACAATTTAAAATTATTTGATAGTGACTTGGGTTTTTTCAAATTTTTGAGCCATTTAGGCATGGTATTGACAAATTAATCGTGATACATGACTTACCCAGCCCCCAATGAGTACATAAGACATTACCCACATAATGTTAAGCACACATGATGAATATTTGACGTTTTAGGCCTAAAAAAACTATACTACTTAAAAACAAAAACTAAGAAAACATGAAAAATCTAAACATGATTTCAACATACTAGTGATGAAGGATGCATGGTAGAATCTAGGCTGATGAAATAAGTGTGGACTGTGAAACAATATTTGTGCACTGTGCTTCCTTTGGTTTCAAAATTTCAGAGTGCGTAAAGTTTTAAACAGTGCTATGAGGGCCTAATTATAGGTTGACCGAATCAGGTCAAAATTAAAGCTGAGTGTGGCCGCAAAATTTTGTGTGTGATCCGCACTCTTTATCTGAGACTAACTGAAAATCTGCGGTCTACACAAAATTTAGTGCGGCCGCAAATATTTGTGCGGACCGCATAATTTTGAGTGCGGCCGCATAATGGCCATTTCTATGCAATTCCAAACTTCAGAGACTTGCATTTTTGGGTCTCCAGTTGTGCGGCATTGTGTGGCCGCAAACTTCTCTCTGCCGTAGCATTCAATATTGTGCGGTCCACACTTTTTGAACATTTGGCCAATTTTTCAAGCACAATTGCTGCAAGGCATACTCATTCCTACAATTCACTTCAAAACCATTTTGCTCAAAACAAAACCTATCTAAGAAAGGAGAAAAAGATAAATAAAAAGAAACACGGGTTGCCTCCCAAGAAAAGCCCGATTTAACATCGCGGCATGACGCAAATTACCATCAATCACTTGAAATGATTTAGTGCCACGACGTGGCCATCATCAACTTTTCCAATATAATGCTTCACCCGGTGACCATTCACACTAAACACTTCATTATTTTTATTCTTCAAGTCTAATGCACCAAAGAGTGTCCCATTCACAACCTTAAATGGACCACTCCACTTAGAATTCAACTTTCCCGAAAACATCCGTAACTGAGGATTGTACAATAACACAAGATAAACTTCTTTTCACTCCTTGTTCTGGATGTACTTTTCATGGAGGTACTTAATATTCTCCTTATATAAGGAAGAACTTGTATACGCATGGTACCAGAATTTATCAAGCTCATTCAATTGTTCCACCCTTAAGTTGGTGGCGACATCCCATTCAAGATTAAGCCTCACCAATGCCCACATAGCCTTGTGCTCAAGTTCCACCTGAAGGTGACAAGCTTTCCCGAACACTAACTGGTATGGAGACATACCAATTGGTGTTTTGTAAGCCGTCCTATAAGCCCAGAGAGCATCATCAGGTTTCTTCGACCAATTTGTCTGGTTGGCATTCATTGCCTTTGAAAAAATACCCTTGATCTTCCAGTTGGATACTTGCACTTGCCCGCTTGCTTGACGGTGATAGGGGGTCGAGACTTTGTGAGTTACACCATACTTGGTGAGTAGGTTATCAAAAGATTTGTTGCAGAAGTGCGATCCTCCATCACTTATAATGGACCTTGGAGTACCGAATCTTGTGAAGATGTTGTTTTTTAAAAATACCACCACGCTTCGAGCTTCGTTGTTGGGTAAAGCCACGACTTCAATCCACATTGACACATAGTCCACAACTACAAAAATGTAAGTGTTGCCACAAGGGCTTACAAACGGCCCCATGAAATCAATGCCCCACAAATCAAAAATGTCAATTACCAATATGGTGGGGAGGGGCATCTCATTTTTCTTAGAAATCCCACATGCCCTTTGAAATTCATCAGAACGCTTGACTACATCACTACCGTCCTTGTAGGGAGTAGGCCAATAGAATCCACAACTCAACACTTTTGTTGCCGTTCTATCTCCACCATGGTGACCACTATATGGTGAAGAGTGGCAAGCCTCAAGAATTTACACTTGTTCTTTCTCCGGTACACATCGTCAGATCACATCATTGGTACAAATTCGGAAGAGGTATGGTTCATCCCAATAATAATCAAGGCAATCCCGTTTGAGCTTCTTCCTTTGGTACAATACCACTCACAAGATAATTTTCTAAGTCGGCGAACCATGGCATCCTGGTCATTGAAATGGCTAGAAGTTTCTCGTCGGGGAAGGAATCATTTATCCCAAGGCCGTCATGTGGCCTCCCCTCCTCCTCCAAGCGAGACACGTGGTTCGCCACTTTGTTTTCATTGCCTTTGCGATCTTGAATTTCTAGATCAAACTTTTGCAATAGAAGCACCCACCACATTAACCTTTCCTTTGAATCCTTTTTCTCATTAAGTACCAAAGTGCCGCATGATCGGTGTGGACAATAACCTTTGTACCCATCAAGTACGGGCGAAACTTATCCATAGCAAAGACAATAGCAAGTAGCTCTTTTGTTGTCACTGTGCAATTGACTTGGGCATCATTCATGGTCTTATTAGCATAGTAGACCGGATGGAAGATTTTGTTGATACGTTACCCCAAAACTGCTTCAACCGCCATATTACTTGCGTCACACATGAGCTGGAAAGGCAAGCTCTAATCCGGTACGGTAATAATAGTAGTAGTAGTTAATTTGAACTTAATCAAGTCAAATGACTTCATGCAATCCTCGTTGAAATGGAAATTGGCATCCTTCTACAAAATCTTACAAGGGATTCACCACTTTGGGAAAATCCTTGATGAAACAACGATAGAACCCCGCATGACCCAAGAAGATCCTCACTCCTTTCATGGATGTAGGGGTGGAATTTTAGAAATAACCTCTATTTTGGCCTTATCGACCTCAATACCATGCTTTGAAATTTTATGGTCGAGGATAATGCCTTCCTCGACCATGAAGTGACATTTCTCCCAATTCAATACCAAGTTTTTCTCCTTATATCTTGCCAAGACCTTATCCAAAATTTTCAAGCAATCATCAAAAGAATTCCTGACCACGCAAAAGTCATCCATGAAGACCTCAAGAAAATCCTCCACCATATCGGTGAAGATAGCCATCATACATCGTTGAAAAGTCATCAGTGCATTGCATAACCCAAATGGAATCCACGAGAATGCAAAAGTACCATAGGGACAAGTGAAAGTAGTCTTCTCTTGGTCCTCCAGAGTAATAAGAATTTGATTGTAGCCGGAATATCCATAAAGGAAACATTAGAAAACACGACCGACTAACCTATCAAACATTTGATCAAGGAATGGAAGTGGGAAATGATCTTTTCGTGTGACTTTGTTGAGCTTGCGATAGTCCATACAGACTCTCCACCCGGTCACCATTCTTGTATTAATAAACTCGTTCTTTTCATTGGTGACCACATTCATTCCCCTTTCTTTGGGGAAAATTGCAACCGAGAGGTCCATGAGCTATCGGAAATGGGGTAAACAACCCCGACATCCAACTATTTTATGATCTCTTGGTTCACCACCTCTTGCATTGATTCATTTAATCTTCTTTCCTGTTCAACAGAGGGTTTTTCATCCTCCTTAAAATTAATCTTGTGCATGCAAAAGGCGGAGCTTATACCCTGAATGTCCGCCAATGTCCATCTGATAGCTTTATTCCTCTTTTGTAGCACCACCAAAGTAGAGTCTACCTACTTCAAACAAGATGAAAGAATAAATGGTAAAGTAGAACACAGACAAAGGAATTCATACCTGAGATGTGGAGGCAATGGCTTTAACTCCAAAGTGGGAGGCTCCTCGATTGAGGGCTTTGTTGGAGGAGTCTTTCGATTTTCAAGATCTAAAGACAATTTGAGGGGTTCATAAGTATATGACCCCATACCTTGCAATGCATTCACACATTCCACATAACCATCCTTCTCATCATCATCATGATTGAGCAATACGGCCTCTAAAGTATCATCAACATTCATTATGGTAATATAATGATCAACAGTCACCTCGGTCAGCAAGTCTACAAATGAACAAACTTCATTGCTATTCGGTTGCCTCGTAGATTTGCACACATGAAAAACCACCTTATCATCACCCATCCGGAAGGTGAGCTCACCGGCTTCCACATCAACAAGAGCCTTCACCATAGCAAGAAAAGGTCTACCCAAAATAATAGGCACCTCATAGTCCACTTCACAATCAAGAATCACAAAGTCTGCTGGGAGGATGAACTTATCAATGCGAACCAACAGATCATCAATAATACCCAATGGTCTCTTCATGGTACGATCCGCTATTTGTAACCTCATAGTTGTGGTCTTGGTTGCCCAATTCCCAAAGTTTTGAACACCGAGTAATGCATCAAGTTGATACTCTCCCCTAGATCACAAAGAGCTTTGGCAAAGTCGGCGCTTCCTATAGTGCTAGGCATTGTGAAAGCACCGGGATCTTCTTATTTTGGAGCCATTGAGTGCACAGTTGCACTCACTTGGTGTGTATCTTTATAGTCTCACAATTCATCGACCTTTTCTTTGTTACCAAATCCTTCATGAACTTTGCATATCCGGGTATTTGCTCCAAAGCCTCAACCAATGGCACATTACTAGATAAGCTCTTCATCATGTCAATAAACTTCTTGAATTGGTTCTCGCCATTTTGTGTGGCAAGCCTTTGAAGGTATGGAGGAGGAGGCGCTGGCACTGGTGCCTTAGCCTTTGGCACTATCGGTTCTGGTATGTCAATAAATTGTTCCCTAGATGGATTCACTTTTTCTTAAGTCTCTTCCACATTTTCATCAATATCAATTCTCACTTCGTCATTAGCTTGAACCACATTGTTTGGAATCTCATCTTATTGAATCACTTGATATTCATCTGCAATTCTTCTTTGACTTGAGGTGGTTGCATCCCCACCTTTTCCACTCCTTGTGGTGACGGCCATGACATGTCTCTTGTTTTTCCCACCCTTGGGATTTACCATCGTGTGACTTGGTAGTTCCCCCTTAGGATAAGTGTTTAAAGCTTGCAAGATTTTCCCAAATTGAACTTCCAAATTGCGAATTGAAGTGTTGTGAGAGGCTAGTTGAGCATCAGAGTCGACATTCTTCTCCATAATTTGTTTGAACATGTTATAAATTCGCCCCATCTCATTGTTGTAAGAGCTAGGCCCATGAGATGGATAAGGAGGCGGATTGCTTGGTTGTTGATACATCGGGGGCCTTTGAAAGCCCGACCCCTGATTCTCTTGGTTATTATTCCAACCCCCTTGGTTGTTACCTCCCCAATATCCTTGATTGTTTCCACTCTAATTTCCTTGGTTGTTTTGATTATTTCAATTGCCTTGATTGTTTTGATTATTCCAATTAACTTTATTGTTGTTACGACCACTCCAATTGCCTTGCTGGTTTGAGTTCCAATTTCCTTGATTACCTTAAGATCGCCATTGTTGTTGATTCAGGACTTGAGAGTTATTTCTTTTCCCTTGGAAGTTGTTCACATATTTCACTTCCTCCTCTTGTTCATTGTATGATTCATCTTGGTCAAACCCACTTTCATCTTGCACTTATTGTTGCACTCGGTTTTGTTCTTGTTGAAATTTTTACCTTCGCTTGTTCGCTATCATATTAACACCTTCCATTGCATTTAATTTCTTAGGACCTTGAACTTGTTGATGATGAGCTTTGGCTAATTGATTCATCGTAGTGGTCAACTCGGCAATTGCTTACCCATGATAATGAAATTCCTTATGTAGGTGAATCACATTTGGGTCACCTTAAGGGGCATTTTATCTACTTTTCCATGCCGATGAAGTATCCGCCATTTCATTTAAGATCGCACAAGCTTTAGCATATGGTGTTGTCATGAAATTCCCACCGACAAGTTGGTTGACCACACATTGATTGGTAATATTAATCACCCTATAGAATGTTTGTTGAATCATATCCTAAGTCATGTCATTATTCAGGCACTTTTTCACCATAGTACCGTACCTCACCCATATCTCGTGCAAAGTCTCATTGGGTTCTTGCTTGAATTCTAGAATCTCATCTCGAAGGTTAGCCATATGCCCGGGAGAAAAGAACTTGGAAATGAATTTCTCCGCCAATTCATCCATGTACGGATAGAATGGTTTGGAAATCTTTCTAACCAATCCAAGTTTTCCCCCATAGACAGAAGGGAAATAGCCTCAACCTTTGACCATCCTCAGAGATGTTGGTATGTTTACTCCCCCAACAAGTGTCCACAAACTCTTTCAAGTGTTTGTATGCATTTTGACATGGAGCCCCGGTGAAGAATCCTCGTTACTCTAGAAATGTGATCATAACATTGGTGATTTGGAAGTTGCCCGCCCTAATACAGGGCGGGACTATAGCACTTGTGTATCCTTCTTTTTGCAACACCAAGTGTGGAGCCGCTCTTGGTGGAGGTAGGGGAGGGACGGGAATATTTTCATGAGGCGGTAGGCCTCGTCTATTTGCTTGAGGTTCAAGAGCCTCATATACTTGTTCATCATCCACATCCTCCCCAAAAGCCAAGTTTCCGAGAGGATCATTGTTGAGAGCCATTTTTGTACCTACAATTGTTTCAAAAAAAGGTTAGTAACCCGGAAGAAAAAGAAGACAAGTCAAATACAAAACCAAATATATAGCTAAATCCATTTTTGGCTCCCCGGAAACGATGACAAAATTGATGTCGCCCAAGGTCACATGAAAATTTGAGGTTGTGAAGCGGTCGATGCAATTATAATCACCCAACTTGGAGTCAGGATCGGTTCCTCAGGGAGCGTAGATGGGATTAGGTATATACCCGGACTAAGTGTATAACGTGTCTAAAATGCACTTCCACATACTTTATTTTTTTTGTCTACATCTAAAATTAAGCTATTGTTTGCAAATGTAAAGCTAGAGAATGATATTTTTGGTGTTGTTTTTCAAGCTTGTAAAATATCTAGCGCTATGACTTCCACCTAGGTGTTTGACTAACGGGTTGTGGGCTTTAAAGCGGGTTTTGTTGGTCAGGATGTAATATAGCAATCAACACGCAATTACCCACTCAATACCTCTCAGTAATAGAGTGGTTTTGCCTAATTTGGCTTTCTCAAGTCCAAATGGGTAATTCACAAAGCAATTGATAGATGCTCAAGTCGGGTCTTACTATATCTAGATTCAACTCTTCAATTGGGACTATTAATTCTTTGAGTTCATCCCAATTTCTTGTTAGCTAAGTTTTCCTAAACTTAGGCCCAATTTCTCAAGTAGAGGCTAAGTCAAATAGGCTTGAATTAATGTTTTCAACCATTAATGCTACAATTAAAACAAGAACTAGGATAAATATTACACACCCAATCATAAATAAGCCCTAAATCAAACACCCATTAGGTACCCACATTAAGATTAGGTCACGACCCTAACTAGAAATTTAGCTACTCATAGATGAAAATGAAGAAATTAAAGAAGAAAAGAAGATTAAACTCATATTAAATGATAAAGAGATAAAAATCAAATGTAAAGTAGACAATCTATCATAAAATTTCCTAAAGCAGTAAATAAAAACGGCTCATAATTTTCAGATGTTCGAACTTAACCTAATTTTGTCAAAAAAAACTATTTATACACAACTGAAATTTTCGAACAAAATTGCCCTTTCGGAGGTTCTGCGGCCGCCAAATTCTGTGTGTGGTCCACACTTTGATGCAGAGCTTAATAGGAGGGACTTCTGGCTGCACAATTTTGAATTGCAGCCGCACTTCTTTAGGTTTTGTGGACCACACATTTCCGAGTGCGGTTGCACTCTTGAGTTCTCCGGCCGCACAATAATAGTGCGGTCCGCATTTCTTGATGTACTTCAAACTTGAACTCTCTGATCTTCATCTTCTATGGCCGCAAAATTATTGTGCGGTCCGCACTTTCAAAAAATGCACTGACGAAATTCCTTCTGCCGCAGACAAAATTCTATGGTCCGAACTTTTCCCTTTTTGCTTGGTGTTTGTCCTTGTCCAAAAATACTCCTTCTTGAGTTGAATTTCATCACTTTGTCTCATTTTCCAATACTCCTTCAAGAAAGCATATTTTATTAGTTTTCGGGAATACCTTCAAACATTGTTGAGCTAAACGAAAGTAAAAAGGGCACATAAGTAGTCAAAATCCCTACTTATTAGGTTACTCCTCTGCTTCTGCTGAAACCACATAAGCCACTGGGCTCGCACCTGCGCTCTAGGTCTCGCACCTGCGAAGTTTCTTCTGCGGGCCTTTGTCCGCTTCTGTGGAAATTCCCAAACCTTATCCTTTCTCTCACATGCACCCCCTTCCCTTCCTGGCCTTGCTCACACATGTGATCAAACTTCTCCAAGTACAATTACACCAGCGGAGTCCAAACTTCAGCAGTCTTCAAACTTCAAAACACAGTCCGCTAACCAACCGAAATCAACCCGAGGGCCCCGGGACCTCAACCAAACGTACCAACAATTCTTATATCCCAATAGAAACTTAGTTGAATCCTTAAATCACCTCAAACAACCTAAAAACACGAATTACACATGAATTTAAGCATAATGAACTTCGAAACTTCTGAATTCTACAAACGATGCCGAAACCTAACAAATCAAGTCTGATTGATCTCAAATGTTTCACACAAGTTATAAATGACACCACGAACTTACTCTAATTTTCAGAAATCCTATCCGACCCTGATAAAAAAAATTCCACTCTCGGTCAAATTTGCCAAAATTCCAACCTTTTCCAATTCAAGCCTCATTCTACTACGAACCTTCAAATCACATTCTGTAGGTGACCCTAAGTTCATCACCTAACGGAGATCACAGAACCATCAAAATTCAAATCCGAGGTCGTTTACACATAAGTCGACATCAGACCGACTTTTCCAACTTGAGCTTCCAATTAACAGACTAAGTATCTCAATTAACTCTAAAATCACTCCGGACCCAAACCAACTAACCCGGTAAGTCATATAACAGATGTAACACACAAAAGAAGCAAAAAATCAGGGAATGCGGCTACAACTCCGGAAACGACTGACCGGGTCGTTACATGTATGACAAATTGTGAACAAAAAGTATATAAAAATGATAGGGAGGGGGTCCTAAGATTTTTATCCTAAAGTATCACCCCGTGAAACATAATAATACTTCGCAACTCCATTAGGGTAGAGGTTGCTCATATTTTTCAGCGGGCACACACTATCATCTCCTGCTGCCAGATTATTATGTTGAAGTTATACTTAAAGGCGCTCTAATTAAATTCCAAGCCATATCTTATGCGTGCACTACCCGTCCTATGCCTATTGTCCGGGAGGCTTTGGACCTACTATTAGGTGGTTCTAGAGTTTACTTAGCTTACTCAAAATGATAAAACTAGGTGACGTTCAAAACAGATAGGACTACACCCAATTGCAAGGAAAGGCTCAAGTTGACCTCCACACGTAAGAACAAAAGCACGCGATCAGATTCTTATATTAGGCAGTCGACAATTTCAGAATTAAGACTTAGAGTCATTAAGTCCTATAGGCATGGCCTCTAGGGGATTCTGAATTCCAATATCATACAAGCAGCATTGTTGTTATGATGTGGTGATTCTATACAGGTGTTTTTTGGCAATCTTCGTGGCTTGGTTGAGTTAGAGGGATTTGGTTCTAATGGCTTATGTGCAAATGGGTTTTGAAGTGTTCTCAATGATTTTTGCCACAATTTGAGAGGGATATTATCTACATATATGAGGGGTATCTTGCGTGTTGTAATTTTCTCCTAAATGGAATTAAGTGGAATGTTTCCAACTGATTAGGTAGGTATTCTGCTTATGAATTGGAGTTGATAATGAGATTCTAGTGCTTTTCACATGATGGTATGATAGATGCGGTGTATCATGTGGGATTGAGATTACAAGGTGGCGATTAAGTTTTGGAGGGAAGGTCATCAATTTTGGACAGCATGGACGGTTTATGATGTTTAGATAAATGCTATAACTACTTGGTATTTCCTGAGAAGGGTACTCATTTCAGAAGGCCCACTGTGTTCTGACTTTGGATGCTTCATTGTTATTGTGGTACTCGCTTGGTTGATTGAAAGTTGATATTCAGATTTTTTCCATGTGGCGTGTGGGAATTATAGATGTATTTCTCATGGGATGGTTGTGTATGAGAGATGTGTTAGTCGTTCGAGTGATGTATTTAGAATTAGCTATGGTAATTCACATGTTCTGTAGATTTGGAGACTGGGAGTTCTCAGAAGCATATTATTTCAGGGTTGCGGATCGTGAAGATGTAGAAAACGTTAGACAGATGGTGCTACGTGTTATGGTTAGGTCATTGTGGACTTTTGGAGGGATATTTGTCCATTCAGGGATGACCGGAGTTGATTTGGGGTCCATTAGTAGGCCCAATGAGGATGTGTATTCTACACCAGATCGGATGTGTTGACCCATAACTGTTAGTGTTGAGGGATGTGTCATTCGATTAGAGTTGAGCTTGCTAGTTTTATGAGATGTTCAATGTTTTACTCGTGTGCTCTACGGTGGGTGGTGATCTGCTGGCTAATTCTATACTAGATGCGTTTCTGTCTGTTCCTTGTAGCGGAATTCGAGCGAGATGGTTATTGGGGTGTGGAATGGTTGATTGCGCTTTGGTCATGGTCTTTACTATTTGAGGTATATGGTGTTATTTGCTTCTTCGTGGTTATGGTAATGCACTTTGTGTACTTGATGTCTAATTGCGTGCAGTTGTTGATTTTAAGCATTGTGGCTTGAGGTATTTCATATGGACCAGTGTTTGGGTGGGGTCACGCATTGTAGTGGGGTTATGTTGGGATATGATCCTTTGTGGTAGTTTTGTGTGTTTTGGTTCTACTATGTGTGATGGGTTCGTAGCATTGAATTTGTGGTGGTACTTTTAGCTTATGGGACGGTTCTCTCATTTGAGTCATTTTCCATGTTTGAGTGTATTTGAATTGTTTCTTATTGGTGCACGGGTTTCACGGTTTGTGGCTTTAGGTTGTATTGGTGTGGCAGGTCGATAGAATAGTTGTGTTTGATGAGATGAGTGCATTGGACCTAGAAATGGATACTATGTTTGGAGGAATAATATCGGAAGTCGGCATAGAATTTTGCTTTGGTTCTTGTCAGGCGACAGAGAGAGAGCTCCATGACTGGTTGATCTGATGGGTGGTTATGAGTTTCTGTGTGATTCATTCATCATCGGCGACTTACAAAGGTTTTGAACGAGGTTTTACTTGATATGAGGTCGATTACATATACCAAGTTTGTTTTTGAGCAGCTACTATTATCAGAAATTATTGCTATGAGTATGCGAGTTATGGGATCTATCATGCGATTACATCTTGGGTTATGGTTATGGCTTGGTACGACTTGATCAGACTTATACATTATGTAGATGTGAGATTCTGGTCTTGTAAGGTACCCGGATGTTGGAAATTGGGTTCCAAGGTTTATGGGCTAAGGTTGAAGGAAAGGTCTTATGTTAGGTTAAGTTGACGGACTTATACAGATTGGGGTGACGTGGGATCATCTCCCAGTATGTGCATGGTAAGGTTACACACTGAAATGAATGATTTGGAATGACTCTTGGCACGTTCGAAGACGAATGTATGCTTAAGTGAGGGAGAATGTAACGATCCAACCCGTCGTTTTGAGCATTTGCATTCCGTTCAGGTTATTCGGGATTGATTTGGAAGAATGAATCTCAACTAGGAAGATTTAAGGTTGAAGAGTGGACCAAGTTTGACTTTTGTGTATTTGACCACGGATCGGAGTTTTAATAATTCTGTTACGTCTGGATGGTGGGACTTGGGTGTATGCCCGGATTTGCATTCGGATGTTTCTAGAAGGTTTCAGTAGTAATTGGAAAAAGTTGGAAATTTGAAGGTTTGGAATGTTAATAAGTTTGACCAGAAGTTTACTTTGATGATATCGAGTTCGGATTGCGGCTCAGGGAATTTGGAATCGCTTCGTTATGTCATTTGTGACTTGTGTGCAAAATTTGAGGTCATTCCGAGTTGATTTGATATGGTTCGACACGAGTTTTGGAAGTTGAAATAAAAAATTTAGTAAGTTTGATTTGAGGTGTGATTCGTGGTTTTGATGTTGTTATGCGTGATTTCAAGCCTCGAGTAGGTCAGTGTTATGTTATGGACTTGTTGATATGTTTGGACAGGGTGCCGAGGGGCTCGGTTGAGTTTCAGATAGGCTTGGGTCATGTTGCCCTCATTTTTTAGATTTCGACGGTGTTTCTTTAAGCATAAATGGTAAAACATTGAGAAAATTATCTCCAATGTTTGTTTTTATTGAAGCAATAGATCAATATAGTAATTACAGAGCCATAGTAAAAAGAATCGTCGAATTTGGATATCGTTTGAGGGAGTTATGCTTATTTTTAGTGTCGGAGAATAGAGCTGGTGCTGGAGCTTCGCAGATGCGAAGTTGGGTCCGCACATGCGACTACGCATGTGCAAAAAATGGTCCGCAAAAGAGGAAATGGCAGCTGGAAATGCGCAGGTGCGGACTTTTTGTCGCAAATGTGGAATGCATGTGTGCAAAAAAATCAGACTGCATTCTTTTGGTATTTTGAGTGTATCTTGAGTTCTAGATCTATGATTGTGGTTATTTTCGCGGCATTCTTCTCTTATTTTCATGTATGTCAGTATCTAATTTCAATTTATGTATTTTAACATGATTCCAGTAGTTCATTTGTGAATTAATCCATATTTTGATGGGAGAATTGAGGGTTTTTATGAAACACTTTTCTACAGAGAATAATTGGGTTTTAACAACAATTCAGAGTCGGAATTTGATGAAACTAGTATTGTTGGATTCGTAATTGAATGAGTTGTCGAATTTTTGTGAGTTTTATGGCATTTTGAGGTCCGGGCTCAGGTTTTACTTTTTGATTGACTTTGGGCTTTTGATTAAAGATTCGACCTTTATCGATTGGGTTTGTTCATTTGGCATTATTTTGATTTTTTGAGTTCCTTTGCTTTTGGGAACTATGTTATAATATGTTTATTGAGGTGATGCACATGCAAGGTGATGAGCGTGTGGGCGTGCACCGGAGGAATCATGATTCTAGTTGACTATTAGACTATGACCGAACTTCTTTTTCTATTATATCTTGTTACATCCATGTTCCGCCTACTTGTTTGATTATATGATTTGTGAAACATGTTAGAAATCATGTTTAGGCCATGTGATTATTCAATTGAGACCTAATGAGGCTGTTTTTGTTGTTTTGAGTTATTTGATCTAACAGTATTTATATACTCAGTCATGATTCTTCATTTGCATATCAATCTTAGCCTCTGTTCATCATTCATTGTTACATCACATGTTATCCTTGTTTAGGATAAGTGGTTCGAGATTACGAGCCCTTGAGACTTGAGAGATTGATGACTGAGGTGGGCTTGAGAGCCGAGTTGTGAGTGTTATTTATGAGATCAGGATGTACGCCACAGCAAGCCATATTGTCTTTAAATCTATCATTATTATTATTGAACGGGTTGCATGCTGCATCAGGCCTTATAGGCTTTATTATTATTCATGGCATCATGTTACATGCCGCAATAGGCCATATTGGCATTATATTAGCTCTTAGGAAGGATCCACCCCTCCGGAGTCTTACATACCAGCAGTGAGTGCATGTACCGTGCATTGCTGAGTGATTGTGTGATAAGTGGGAGTTTGAGACAGGAATATTGAGTACTCTCCGAGTGCCAGTATCTAGGATTATCACTGTGAAATCATTCATTTTACATGCTTACTTGGCATGTAGGTATATAGATGCATTTTTCTCATGCTACACGGTATTGTGACATTCATGACTTGCACATGCATATTGAAATGTAGGCATAGAGATGTGCTTTCCTCATGCTTTCTGATAATGACATATCCTACCTGTTGTTGAATGATTTGGAAAAATCACAGTTTTTCTGATACACTCATCTTTTGATTATTTACGTAAAAGATTTAGGTTTTACTGTTATACATTAAAAGCATGCCATTTTCTATAATCGTGAACGAGCGGAGCATCATATCTTTGAGTTATTACATGTACTATGTTCATTATATGGTTATGAGTTGTTTTCGGCTTATAGTGTTGGACGCTGACCATTTCTCCGAGCTTGTCAATACTTTCAACCTAAGGTTAAGTTTGTTACTTATTGAGTACATGGGGTCGTTTGTACTCATACTATATTTCTGCACCTTGCGTGGAGATTTTGGAGTTGTTGTTAATTTGTATGACGGGAGCTGGCTTGAAGATGTATCTGCGTTCCGGTTATAGCTGCCTCTTGTTCTTGGTGTATTTAGATTTATAAATCTGTTTATGTAGACCTCAAAAATTTGATGTATTTATTTTATACCAGCTTTGCAAACTCTACGTCTTAGAAGCTCATTATTTGCACTACTAATCCTTGGGGTTTTTGTATAAAAGTTCGGTTATTTCATAATTTATTTTCCCAGTAAATCTCATTTTTAATTGGATTATTTTTAATTAGCTTACTAGCGGGTTGAGTTATGTGCCATCATGACTAGTTGGATTTTTGGGTCATGACATAATCGGTAGTGACCCCTCTAAAAAGGGTAAAACAAAAGAAGCCTATGCTGAACCTCCTATCGTCAACACAATTATACCTTCTCAACTTCACTCCCAGTTGGAACTTCAAGTTCAAAAGGAAACTATCATCCCCAATAATGACCGATATTGGCATGTCTGTAGATATAATTTTTCTATTCGCCCTGTTAGAATTCCTATTGTAAAGGAAGATTGTGACTTGAAAAACATTGAGATCTTAGCCCCTAGTGAAGTGGAAAGGGTCACTTTTAGAAAACCTAGGTTCATGTAAGTTTATACATATCCTTTTACCTTAATATTGGGTTAAAAAATTGATTCCCTTATTTCAGAATTTTTCCATCATTACCAAATTGTCTTGGCTCAAGTAAGTCCATCAATATAGCGTACGATGGCTTGCCTTCGGAAATTGTGTTTCCAGGATGGAAAAACCCTAACCCTTGCCCATTTGGTCAACCTCTACTCCCCAAAGATTTTCTATGGGGGCATGATCAAACTCAGCAAATGTGGCCACCATGCCATCGTTACCGGCGTTAACGTTGATAAGGACCGTGGTTGGATGGAACAGTTCGTTATCATTGATAACAGAGAGATACTTGCGACAACAACTCCTTCCATCATTGAATCTTGGAACTTTACTCGCACGTTTCAAATATATTTTCCTTATTATGTTAAACAGAATTCCCTCCCTTTTAACTGTTCTTCTCCTTATTCCAGCTACTCGTTGGTAACCACCATTGATTTAGAACCTGGCCTAATGGGTCAAGAAATTTTTAGACGTTTCAACACCAGATTCCCGTAGGTGGAAAGAAATTTCACCCATATTTAATTAGAAATCCAAAAATCTTGGTAAGTAAATTTTTTCTTTTCCTTTCAATATTGAACATGACGACTTAGAACCAACTAACTCCCTTTCGTAATACACAGGTCTTCTGAAAGAATCTTCTTTTTGCCCCGATGTTGAGGTTTGTAATGACCCAGAGGAGGCACAACAACAATTTCAAGAACTCCTTAACCGGATGAGGGCTCATGATGACATCCAAATGCACTACTAAAAAGTAAATAGACACGCTCGCATGCAATATAATATACCCAACTATGAATCGAGGTTGAATCTTATCGAGAACAATATGTAGGTGATTAGGCAATATAAGAGATATATCGCTTATTATGGTAATCCAAACATTAAGAAAGGTTTTGAGAAATATTTATATCTTAATGAAAAAATATAACTAAACTAGAAAGCGAGTGAAAATGATCAATGGCTACAAGCGTTGATACACTAGGAATTACACTCAAGTAATGATCCACTGTATTTTACGATTTTACAAATATGAGTTTATGTTAATTAGCCTAGGATAATAATTATTTATTAGCTTCTTCTGAAGACTAACAAGACTCCCTAATTGAATTATCCATAAAACAATTAAGAGTACTAAATACACCCGATTTGGCTACAAGTAGTTCAATCTTATCCCTAGGTAGAATCTATCAAATGAGAGTTAACGTGTTACATCCCGCATTTCGTACGTTAAAGTTTCATCGTAAGTTAATCGACGTAAGTTCGGGGATGAGATTATTTTGAGATTATAAGAATTATGTTGTTTCAAACAAGTGATAAGTAAATTCGTGAAGGTGATATGGTAAGCAAATCGAACAAAATAAATTTCATCAAAGTTTGGTAATTTGGGATAAAATACGGTCCGAGCTATAATACCCGGTATTTATGGACTAGTGCCATACAAGGTACCACGTGACATGATAATATGATGTATAAAGTGAATTAAAAAGGAGTAGTATTTTAAGTAATTTGAGATAATTAGTTAATTATTAATTTAAGTGGGTAAGAGTAAAATTATCTTGTCCACGTGGGACCATGACAACTAAAGATTAGTATGACTAATAGGTATTATACGTTGGTGTCACATTTTGATATAAGTAGTCTTTCTAAGCATTAAAGGCAATTGGGGCCTACCAAGAAAGACATTGAAAGAATTCTTTTGAAACTCAAAGAATTCATTTTGAAACTTCAGAGAATTCATTTTGAACTCCAAGGCTGTAACGACCCGACCGGTCATTTTGAGCTCTAGCGCATCGTTCAGTGGTTTGAAGTCGTGAGAAGATCCATTTCAGGTATTATGACTTGTAGGTGTGGTCGGAATTGAATTTCGGGAAGTTTAGAGTTGATTTGGAAAGAAAATTCTACTTTCAGAAGCCTTAAGATGGAAGAATCAACTAAGATTGGAATTTTGGGTAAACGACCTCTGAATCGGCATTTAAAGGTTCCATCAGATTCGTATGATGATTTCATACTTGGGCGTATGTTCAGATCGGGTTTTGGATAACCCGGGAGCGTTTCGGCGTATATTGTGGAAGTCAGCATTTTTGAAGGAATTTCCTATGTTTGGCTTGAAGCGCATTTTAGTGATGTTGATGTCCATTTGGGATTCTGAGTCTGGGAATATCTTCGTACGGTGATTCTGGAGTTGGGAGCATGATCGGAAGTGAATTTGGATGTCTGTAGGTCATTTTGGAGACATTTGGCTAAAGATAGAAATTTGAAGGTTTTTAAGAAATATGACCGGAAGTAGAAATTTTGATATCCGGGTCGGAATGCGATTCCTTAAGTTGGAGCAGGTCCGTAATGTCGAATATGAGATGTGTGCAAAATTTGGGATCGAACGTGATTTGATAGGTTTCGGCATCAGATGTAGTAGTTGGAAATTTTTAAGTTCATAAAGTTTTAATTTTAATGCGATTCGTGATTTCGGCGTTGTTTGATGTGATTTCGAGGCTCGAATAAGTTCAAATGAGGTATTGGGATTGGTTGGTAGTTTTGGTTGAGGTCTCGGGGGCCTCGGACGTGTTTCAGATGCTGAACAAGTTGATTTTTTCCTTGAGAGGGTTGATGGTTTTCTGGTGTGAGTGCAACAGGTATTTACTCTATGCGATCGCGTGAGTGGGTGTGCGATCGCATAGAAGGATTTGGAGGCTTCTTGGATTGGGCCTGTGGTACGGGTAGTTGTTTGTGATCGCATAGAAGGATTTGTGAAGGCTGCTGGATTGTCCTATGCGAACGCAGGGTCTGGTGTGCGAACGCATAGAGGAAAAGGGGCCTAGGGGCCCTTTGGCCTATGCGAACGCAGGTTGGGGACCGCGATCGGGGAGTGTTGGCTTGAGGAAGCTCTGCGAACGCGCTCGTGGCTATGCGACGCAGAGAGTAATTGGCGCCTGGGCTGATTAGTTTATAGGCGAAATTTGTGGCCATTTCTTTATTTCTTCCTTGCTATGGTCGATTTTGGAGGAACTTAAAGAGAGGATTTCATCATGAAATGTCAAGGTAAGTAAATTCTTCCCATTTTTAATTTAAATACAAGATTATATTCATGGATTAGAGATGGAAATTGGTACGAAATGGGGAAATCATAAAGAAACCTAGGAAATGGTAATTTGGATTTTTAGCCACGAATTTGAGCATGGAATGTAGAGTAAATTGTATATTTGAACTAGTAAGGCTATGGGTAGAGTATATCTTCAATAAATTTCGGATTTCGGGCACTGGGCCCGAGGGCATTTTTGTTATTTCACTAAGCAGGGTCGGGAAGTTATATAATTTGGAATTGTTGAGAATATTAGAGTATATTTTCATTAGTTTGTCGTTGTTTGGATAGTTTTGGGGCGTCAGGCGTCCGTTGGAGTCGTCGGAAAAGCTTGGAAGCCGGTTATGGAATTTCAGAGCGAGGTAAGTCTCCTTTCTAACTTTGTGAGGGGGAATTGTCCCCCTAGGTGAATTAATTAGGTACATCCTATTATCTTCGGGGGCTACGTATGCACGAGGTGACGGGAGTCCATGCGTAGCTACTATTATGCCTTGTCCGGGTAGTCTAGGATCCACTAGCATGCCTTACGTGTTGTATTTTCCTGCCTATAATATTAAACTGCTAATATAATCGAAATCGTAATTGAGTATCTGAAGAATACTAGAGTTCATTTTCTTAATTATCTAGAAAGAGAATTTATTCCTCCATGGATAATTGTGTACCTGATAGGGTTGTATTACAAAAATATCATTAAACTTGGAAAATGATATTCAAAACAAAGATTTAAGAGCTTTATTTCATGTTCCTTTAAAAAGAATTTTACCACTTTTCTGAGAAAACGACTTTCTTGATAAAATGGGGACTTATTGTGTGGACATGTGTAACTTTGGGTGCCTGAGTTGCATGTATGATTCACGAGCAGGATGACCTTGTATTTGTGTATATTCATATGAGCACCTGAGTCGCAGGTATGATTCGCGAGCAGGCTAGACTTAGTATTTTATGTATAACCGCGTCACATGATCGATTCGTGGGCGGGGCAGATGGATGCATCTATGGTTTGAGCCGTTCGATCCTCGGCCGTGCACATTTTAGGTTTATGTTGGTTCGGTCCGTCGACCCTCGGCATTTGCTTGCGTATGATATTTACTATGTATTTGCTGTGATTTGTACATGTTTATCGACCTAAGGAAGTTTTAATGGCCAGATATGAGGAAGGAGAATTTATGTGTAAAATGTGAAATAAGTCTGATGTTTCTTATCCCGGATTATGATTTAAATTGTCACTTGAAATGACGAAGAATTAAAGTCTTAAATGTGGAAGGAGTTGATATTAATTATTCTTGAATTTTAATAAATTGTCTATGACATTAATGCTTAGTGTCTCACTTGAATATACTAAATTGACCTCTAGCAAGTGTCTAATTCGACCTCTCGTCACTACCTCTCTGAGGTTGGGCGAGCAACTTACTGAGTACACGTTGTTTTTGTACTCATGATACACTTGCTGTGCATTTTATTGCACAGGTACTTTCATAGCGATGTGGAGGATTGGAGACTTAGGCGAGCTGCATCATCCTGAGGTGATCCGCAGGTGACAGAGTCTCCCTCATACTATATTACATTATTTTAAATTTCTTTGTCCACTTGTATTTCAGACAAGCTTTGTAGAAATTATAAAATTCTTAGAAATTTCTCATGTACTTGTGATACCGGGTTCTAGGATGTGTTGGGATATATTTTTTAAAATATGACTATTTAAACCATTGTATTTACTTAATAGATTTTACTTAGTTAATATGTAATAAAGTGAAAGAAAATGCTTTTTTTTTCATAAATGCTAAAACCGGAAATCTATTTCGACTAATTAATGATTGGCTTGCCTGATAATAGTGTTCGACGCTATCACGACCTTAGGGATTTTGGGTCGTGACAACATGGTAATAGAGCACTAGGTTCCCTTAGGTCTCACGAGTCATGAGCAAGTCTAGTAGAGTCTTGCAGATCAGTACAGAGACATATGTACTTATCTTCAAGAGGCTACAAGGCTGTTAGGAGTACTTCCCTTCTTGATTCCTCATCGTGCAATTTGATTCCTTTGAGTCTTATGCCTATGTTTATTCTTACTCAATCTTACGCGTCGCGAAGCTCTTTTTATGAATCAGGAATTTGAGGAATTAAAATGATGCTACGGATGTAATTCGAGATGTTTCCATGTATAATTAGTTGGGGTTGTTGTTATGGCCCTGCAAAGGAATAATATGTTATTTCAGCTCAGTAGTTGTGTTTCTGAGAGCGTTAAGGCTATGCTCAGGTAGTGATGATGCTTGCGATGGGTTATCGTGTGATGTCGATATGATGATAAAATTCTTGCCCCTATTTTGGGGGGTGATGAATGGTTTGAATGGAGGTCTTCTCAGAGTGTGATTTCGAGATTTCGGTGTTTTAGTTCCGGCAGAGGAAAGGCATTTGGGTTATGAATGGTCCGGTTGGGGTTAATAAAGTAGTAAGGCTTGGTGTCTTCAAGTGAGGTGGGATGTGCACCTGTGACGTGATGGTGTCGTCATTGATTGAATAAAATGTGTTAAGTTTGTCGGTGCTATGGTTTCTTCGGTTGCGTGGGGGTAAGAGTATTGAGAAGAAGTATTGAAGAATGCGGTTGGCAAAGATTTATCCTGAAGTGAGGCTAGGCGGCTGTTCCATTTCTAGGAGGCTAGGTGTAAGAAACGGAAGTCGAGCATTCGCAAAGTGGGGGAGAGACAACATAGCTTGGAATCTGAAGATATTGTCGCGCATTTAATGGATGTCCATGAGGAACGGAAGGACTAGTAAAGTTGGTAAATGAAGCAGGGCGTATGATGGGGTATTGAAGTCGTAGAGAGCGTGCATTTCAGCGTCGTTGGAAGGTGTCCGCGGGTGATTTCCACATGTGAGTTATCTCTTGTGAATAGGTTACGGTGGCATGGTTAGCAAGTCTCTATGAAAGGTTCTAGTGGATATTCAATATGAGGCATAATGTGTGAATGATGCTAGAGAGTTTGAGTATTTAGGGAGTGCTGGCAAGAGAATTTGGAGTAATTGGACGGACTGCTTGAGCAAGATCATGTTATCAAAGGAGAAAGGATCTCGGCAGGGTCTAGAGTGGTGCAGGGAGTAGCTTCGGGCTAAGTGGGGGAGTCCTACCATCTACAGTTGGGTTGCAGGATTGTGTTACCATAAGGTTGCGGGTTGTCGGTGTGTTGGCAAGTTAGTACAACTAAGGAATACGGTGTTCAAGTGCTAGAAGAGCCTTGGAGTTGATTGTATTCAGGGCCAGTCAAAGTGGGTGACTCTTAATAGCGGTCCTGGTGAATTCAAAAGTTAAGAATGCGGCATTTAAGGGTTTCATGAAGCGCTGTGATCGAGAATCGAGCTTTTGCATAGCAATTTCTAAAAGATGGTTGGAATACTCTATGATATGTTTCAGCATGCGAGATAGTATTGGATGAGGCAGAGAAATGAACTCCGGATTGTAGAAATATTATCAGGAGGGTATGAGACGGGTTGCGGGATTTAGGCAGCATCGCCTCATGAATCAAGGTCACTCGGGATGAGTGAGGGTTGAGTTTGCTATGAGTTGAAGGAAGTTGCTATTATTCCTGAGGCAAATGAAGATGATTAAAAGCAAATAGATTGATTAGCCATGGTTGAAATGGCACATTTACGGCAATGCTCGATTCATTTGATGTGATTAAATTATTCAGGTGGTTTGTGCCAGTGTGTGCGAGGCTAGTCAGCTATCGTAATGGATTTCATGTGGGAGTATTTGAGTGTTATGGCCTGTCAGGTGTAGGCACACCCTGAAAGGGTTATGGTAGTATAGACTACTACTTAAGGATTTGCATGTTGGGTGATTGTGGGAAGTCACTCGTGTGTTCAGATGGTACTCTTGAATTGAGTTAAGTAAAAGGGTTTCTATATGATGAAGTGTTCACCCTATTGGTGGTTCAGAAGTTATGATGAAATTCTTGCGCTACCTCATATTGGCATGTTAGGTACGGTAAGCAGTATGTAACTGGGAGTAAGAATCAAGATTGCAGTTCGGTGTTAATAAGGATGTCATGAGCTCGGAAGAGCAAGAAAAGTGATTTGAAAGTTCAGAGTAAGCTGGTGTTATCTTCAGTGTCACCTGAGATGGATATTCGGTGGAAGAGGCTTTGTACCCTGGTTATGGGTTCTTGATTTGTCTTATAGTGTAGTATGGCCAGTGGTGGATGGTGGGGTGTTTGTCCCGGCTATGATGGTTTTTCTCGTGTATTATGAGAGAAAGTGGGTTAATGTGGACCCAGGTAAATCTATTAGCTTTGTTTGGTGCGAGCAAGGTAGAATCGGTGTTTGTGGATGGATTTAGATATCACTATGGGATCCGTATGAGCTAGGCATGTTCATTTCAGTATAGCTCTCCTCAAGGAGGGGTGTTAGGATATCAGGTGTTGTCCCGTCTTCGTCAAATTCATGTTATAATATGATTGTGTCATGTGAGTTGTGAAACGACTTGATAATTTCTTGTGAGTTGAGATCTCCGCGTAGTAATGATGTTATGTGAGCAGGATAGCTCTTGAGATCCAGAGTTTATATATATANAGTGAGCGATTCAACTCCGTGTATATTTCCTTATGTGTATTATATGATGGCATCGGGTGGCACGCCACCACGACTATGTTATTTGGATGCGGTTGCACGCCACAACAGTGTGATGATGAGAAGGGTTAATATATATTTATTTTCTTATGTTTTACTTTCTATTTTATGAGAAAAGTTCATATTAGTTGCGTGAGTTGAATAGTCCCTTCCTAAGTCATTTCTTATCTATCATGTTCGAGTTATGGCCTATCGGCGCGATGTGGTATCATGTGAGGCTGTTGGTCATGTTTGGGGTGATTTGTTGTCTGAGCAGTTCATACTAGGTGAGACGAGAGTATCAGATCAGGGATCAGTGCGATATGGTTAGGTGACGTGTATATTAAAGAACAAATACCATTATTCAGGTTCATAATGAAGTGATGATTCTAGTCAAGATAAGGTATTCAATAATTTGTTAACTATGCAGTTGGGTATGAATTTCTACGCATCTCCTCCGTTGTGGTGGTATCGTCAGCATTATAGCAGGAAATGTATGTATCTTATAAGGTGCATTGAGAGCAACAAATTCGTAGAATTATGGCTATTGAGGTTCAAGGAGCGTCATTGTGGTCAAATGATGGATTATGTGGTGTATGGTGCCGATTCAGCAAAGGTACGCAGTTGTCTTTTGGTGCCTCATGTGGTAGTTGATACGATATTCATATATTCGAACTAGGCCTGGCAGAGAATTTTCAGGTGTTTGAATGAATTCTGAGCTTATTATATGGATAAAAGAAGGAATCTTCAGATTTGATCAAGATAATGTACTCAGCCGTGTTTTGGTACCAGGGTCAGGTGCTCGAGGTGTTAAACAGTTAATTCAAATAACTCCAGATCAGTTCTTGTAACGTTCGAGGACGAACGCCGATTTAAGTGGGGAGACTGTAACGACCCGACCGGTAATTTTAAGCTCTAGCATGTCGTTCAACAGTTTGAAGTCGTGAGCTATTCCAATTTAGGTATTATGACTTGTAGGTGTGGTCGGAATTGAATTTCGGGAAGTTTAGAGTGGATTTGGAAAGAAAATTCTCATTTCAGAAGCCTTAAGTTGGAAGAATCAACTAAGATTGGAATTTTGAGTAAACGACCTCCGAATTGGGATTTGAAGGTTACATCAGGTTCGTATGATGATTTCGGACTTGGGGGTATGTCTGTATCGGGTTTTGGATAACCCGGGAGCGTTTCGGCGTATATTGTGGATGTCAACATTTTTGAAGAAATTTCCTAAGTTTGGCTAGAAGCGCATTTTAGTGATGTTGATGTACGTTTGAGATTCCGAGTCTGTGAATAGCTTCGTATGGTGATTCGGGAGTTGGGAGCGCGATTGGAAGTGAATTTGGATGCCCGTAGGTCATTTTGGAGTCATTTGGCTAAAGATTGAAATTTGAAGGTTTTTGAGAAATCCCACCGAAAGTGGAAATTTTGGTATCGGTGTAGAAATGCGATTCCGGAAGTTGGAGCAGGTCCGTAATGTCGAATATGACTTTTGTGGAAAATTTGGGGTCAATCAGACGTGATTTGATAGGTTTCGGTATCGAATGTAGAAGTTGGAAATTTCTAAGTTCATAAAGTTTGAATTTTAGTGCGATTTGTGATTTCGGGGCTCGACTATGTTTGAATAAGGTATTGGGACTGGTTGGTAGTTTTTGTTGATGTCTCGGGGGCCTCGGGCGTGTTTCAGATGCTCAACGGGTTGATATTTACCTTGAGAGGGCTGCTGGTTTTCTGGTGTGAGTGCAACAGGTATTTACTCTATGCGATCACGTGAGTGGGTGTGCGATCACATAGAAGGATTTGGAGGCTGTTTGGATTTGGTGTGTGCGATCGCGGGTAGCTTTTAGCAATCACATAGAAGTATTTGTGAAGGTTGTTGGATTGTACTATGCGAATGCATAGAGGAAAAGGGAGCTGGGGGCCCTTTGGCCTATGCGAACGTGGGTAGTGGACTGCAATCGCGGAGTGTTGGCTTGAGGAAGCTCTGCGAACGAACTCGTGGGTATGCAAACGCAGAGAGTAATTAAGGCCTGGGTAGATTAGTTTGTAGGCGAAATTTGTGGCCATTTCTTCATTTCTTCCTTGCTATGGTCGATTTTGGAGGAGCTTCAAGAGAGGATTTCTTTATGCAATGTCAAGGTAAGTAAATTCTTCCCGTTTTTAAGTTAAATACAAGATTATATGCACGGATTAGACATGGAAATTGGTAGGAAATGGGGAAATCGTAAAGAAATATAGAAAATGGTAATTTGGATTTTAACCACGAATTTGGGCGTGGAATGTAGAGTAAATTGTATATTTGAACTAGTAAGGCTATGGGTAGAGTATATATTCAAGAAATTTCGGATTCCGGGAATGTGGGCCCGAGGGTATTTTGGTCATTTCATTAAGCAGGGTCGGGAAGTTATATAATTTGGAATTCTTGCAAATATTAGAGTATATTTTCATTGGTTTGTTGTTGTTTGCATAGTTTTGGGGCGTTGTGCGTCCGTTGGAGTTGTCAGAAGGGCTTGGAAGCCGGTTATGGAATTTTGGAGCGAGGTAAGTCTCCTTTCTAATTTTGTGAGGGGGAATTGTTCCCCTAGGTGAATAATTAGGTACATGCTATTATCTTCGGGGTCTACGTACGCAGGAGGTGACGGGAGTCCGTGCGTAGCTACTATTATGCCTTGTCCGGGTAGTCTAGGATCCAGTAGCATGCCTTACGTGTTGTACCTGTAATCCTGCCTGTAATACTAAACCGTAATATAATCGAAATCATAATTGAATATCTGAAGAATACTAGAGTTCATTTTCTTAATTGTCTAGAAAGAGAATTTATTCCTCTGTGGATAATTGTGTACCTGATAGGGTTGTATTACGGAAATATCATTAAACTTGGCAAATGATATTCAAAACAAATATTTAAGAGCTATATTTCATGTCGCTTTAAAAATAATTTTACAACTTTCCTGAGAAAACGGCTTTCTTATAAAATGGGGACTTATTGTGTGGACATGTGTAACTTTGGGTGCCTGAGTCGCATGTATTATTCGCGAGAAGGATGACCCTGTATTTTTGTATATTCATATGAGCACCTGAGTTGCAGGTATGTTTCGCGAGCAAGAGAGCCTTAGTATTTTATGTATAACTGCGTCGCATGATATTCGCGAGCGGGGCAGTTAGATGCATCTATGGTTCGGACCGTTCGATCCTCGGCAGTGCACAATTTAGGTTTATGTTGGTTCGGGCCGTTGACCCTCGGCATTTGCTTGCGTATGATATTTACTGTGTATTTGCTGTGATTTATACATGGTTATCAGCCTAAGGAAGTTTTAATGGCCAGATATAAGGAAGGAGAATTTATGTGTAAAATATGAAATAAGTCTGATGTTTCTTATCCCGGATTATGATTTAAATTGTCAACTGAAATGACGAAGACTTAAAGTGTTAAATGTGGAAGGAGTTGATATTTATTTATTCATGAATTTTAATAAATTGTCTATGACATTCATACTTAGTGTCTCACTTGAATATATTAAATTGACCTCTAGCAAGTGTCTAATTCGACCTGTCGTCACTACCTCTCTGAGGTTAGGCGGACGACTTATTGAGTACAGGTTGTTTTTGTACTCATGTTACACTTGCTGTGCATTTTATTGCACAGGTACTTTCATAGCGATGTGGAGGATTGGAGACTTAGGCGAGCTGCATCATCCGGAGGCGATCCGCAGCTGACAGAGTCTCCATCATACTGTATTACATTATTTTAAATTTCTTTGTCCACTTGTATTTCGGACAAGCTTTGTAGAAATTGTAAAATTCATAGAAATTGCTCATGTACTTGTGACACCGGGTTCTGGGATGTGTTTGGGATATATTTGTTAAAATAGGACTAGTAAAACCATTGTATTTACTTAATAGATTTTATATAGTTAATATGTAATAAAGTGAAAGGAAATGTTTTTTTCTTTCATAATTGCTAAAACCGGAAATCTATTTCAACTAATTAATGATTGTCTTGCCTGACAATGGTGTCCGGCGCCATCACAACCTTAGGGATTTTGGGTCGTGGCAAAGGCTTTGAACGTGAGGTATATCAACTTTAAACATATATCAAATGTCAAGATCTTCAAGAAATTCAACGTGAGGTATCTCAACTTTCAGCATATGTCAAATGCCAAAATATTGATCTTGTAGAATTCAATACGAGATTTCATCGCATATGATTTTATACCATCTTCAACAATTTAAATTAACGTGAGATTTTGCAATCTTAAGGGAGTACAGTGTAATCTTTCTCAAGAGAATCGACTCATGTATGTTAATTTTAAGCCCTTCATTCATTTTGGCATGATCCAAGTAACGATCCGTAAACGTAATGCTATTTCATAAGTGTTTCTACTCTTAGCAGTTAAGGATGTCAACGATATTCATTCATGTAAAATGATATTCAAGCATGTTTAAGTATGTTTCTAGTTCCATGTTGAGTTATTTGATAAAGATGTTAGTATTAATAGTAATGTGATATACGCATCTTCATTTACCAATGAGCTATGACCAGTAGGGCAGTTACACATTTACCACCGAGCTGCGGCCGATTGGGCAATTACACATTTACCACCGAGCTACGGCCGGTTGGGCAGTCATGCAATTACTACTGCGCTATGGCCGGTTGGGGATTTATAGATCTACCACCGAGCTACGACCGACCGTGCAGTTACAACCGCTTAGGCAGTTATGTATTATTATTTACCACCGGTTGGGCAATTATGCATTTATCACCGAGCTACGGTCGGTTAGGCAGTTGCCACTGATCGGTTGGGCAGTCAATATCACGAAAATGAGGTAACTAGAACTATTGTATTGTAGTTTTATTTATATATACGAGATGGGTTTTATTCTATATGTTACGACCCTCAACGGCAAGTCAGAAGTTATAATTTGACTCTTATCCCTCCCCTAGATAGTATCTTGTTATTGTTACATTTCATTGTTTCCTTACATACTCGGTACATTCCTCGTACTGACGCCCCATTTTCTGGGGCACTTTGTTTCATGCCACGCAGGTGTAGATAGGCGAGGTGAAGACCATCCACTGTAGGCTGCCTCCAGATGTCAATTTTTTCTTGGTGAGCTCCACATATTCGTGGAGTACTGCTGAGTCATGTTCTATATATGTTACTTTGTTTTATGAGGATGTCGGGGACCCTGTCCCGACTTATATGTTATGGTCATGTTTTCTTAGAGGTTTTGCAGACAGTGTCCTATGTATAACTTTAGGTATAACATGTCAACGGCCTTGTCGGCCCCTATGTATCTATATAAATCTTTTTGAATTAGTTATGTGAGTTAAGTTCTAATATTGTTAATTATATATATAGATATGGCCTATCATGGCCCGTGACGAATCTTATAGAAAAAAAAGATAAGGTACGTGGGGCTCGGTTGAGTAGGCACCGGGTGCCAGTCGTGGCCCTCAGATTTCGGTCATGACAAAGTTGTATCAGAGCAGTTCTGTCCTAGGGTTGTCTGCAAGCCGTGTCTAGTAGAGTCTGGTTTATAAATGTGTTGTGCACCACGTTGTATAAACAAGGAACTTGTATATGGCTAAAATCAGAGAGCCCGATTTTGCGGTTATTACGGCGCTTAGAAGGCTCGAAGGTTTGAGTTTTGGAATCGAGGGGTCATATCGAAGGTCCTTGAACTTGGGGCATTGCAAATCGAATACCAACGTGGAAAGGTGAGAAATTCCCAAAAGGCACGTGATTAAAGCTGACAAAGTACACAAAATAGTACAAGCCCGTACTGTGGTATTAAATGGTTGTACCAGCCATCTCTCTTTGCATTAATTATACATACACTATGTTGGGATTCCCCCACATATATAAATTGTACCCTTGTCAATTTTTAGATACACATGATATTCGATACAAGAACAACAACATCCTCTGCTCTCTAACTAAAATATTCTCTACAATTGTTTCATTGATTTATTGCCTTTCATTTATTGTGTTCATTAGTTGTTATTCATTTATTACTTATTATTAATCACAAATATGCCACCTTTGAGGCATTCAACACTGTTATACCACCATCGACAACCCCTTGTCAGGCTCCTAAGCTCGACCTTGAGGCCCATAACGACCAGCCTCGAGACCAGTCCCTCCGCAGCTCGGTTTGCTCAATCTTGTCACCTTTTGCTCTTATTTCATTTCCTCACTTCTCACTTAGCATCTACTGCCCTAACGACTGGTATTATAATAGATCACATATTTTTAGAACCACATAATCAAGTATAATTTTAATTCCCATTTTCAAGGTAAAGAGTTTGGCGCCCACCGTGGGGCTAAAAATAATAGTGATTGTTTTAGTGCTGGTTTTCTAAAAACACAAGTTATTCTTTACACTTTTTCTTGTCCACGAATCTTCAATTTCAGGTCAGAAAGTGTCTAACTCAGTAAACACACATGTAAACAACGGTCCTGAGGATCACAGAGAGAATGGTGCAGTTGCTTCAGGTGCCAGTATGCCACCGCAAAACGCTGAAGGGGCACCAGTGCAAATTCCTGTCGATGAAGGCTCATACAACGCCCAACATGTTGATTTGAGCTCTCATACAGGCGGAAGTGTGCATGAAGGAGACCAACGTGAAGCACAGGAAGCCCCTTCTCAAAGGGAAAGGGAAGTTAGCCTTCATGTCATTTTTGAGATGTTGCAGGCACAACAGTTGGCTATTGCTCAGCTACAAAACCATCAGAAAACCCCAAGCATAGCATCACCAGAAACGGCTCCTCGAGTCGAACAAGCACAAAAAATATGGAGCAATAATGGGTCAGTAGCCGACCCCGACATTATGAAGATTCTCGAAGACCTCGCAAAAAGGATTGAATTGGGCAAAAAAAAAGATAGAAGCTAACGACAAAAAAATGGAGACCTATAACTCGAGGGTCGATCAAATCCCAGGTGCACCCCCGATTCTGAAGGGTGTAGATTAAAAAAGGTTCGTGCAAAATCCATTCCCAGCAAGTGCAGCTCTGATTCCCATCTCAAAGAAATTCAGAATGCCTGATCTCCCGAAATACAGCCGAACCTCGGACCCCAATAAGCACATTACTGCCTACACTTGTGCTGGGAAAGGGAACGACCTAAGACATGACAAGATTGAATCCGTCCTATTGAAGAAATTTGGAGAAACATTATCCAAAGGGGCCATGATGTTGTATCATAACCTGCCCCCGAACTCGATAGATTCATTTGCCATGATAGAAGACTCCTTTGTGAAAGCCCATGCTGGTGCCATCAAGGTCATTACAAGGAAATCTGATGTCTTCAAAATCAAGAAAAGGGAGAATGAGATGTTAAGGAAGTTAGTATCCCGTTTTCAATTGGAACGAATGGAATTAGCACCGGTCTCCGACGATTGAGCGATACAAGCCTTCACTCAGGGCTTGAATGAATAAAGCTCGATAGCTTCAAAACAGCTGAAGCAGAATTTAATCGAGTACCCCGCTATAGTTTGGGCGGATGTACACAACAGGTATCAGTCGAAGATCAGGGTCGAGGATGACCAATTGGATCCCCCTCGGGTTTGGTGTATCCACGCATAGTCTTAGCAAAGGAATCGAGGCTTCTAGAAAGAGAGCCAAGGCCAAGCAAAGAAAGGTATCAACCGTACGTAGAAAATTAGAGAAATATCCTGAGGCGTAACATACCTCGAAGTGACCAAAGGATGGATCGAGGACAGAATCCTTGGGGACTCGTGAACAAAGTAGGGCTCGACAGGCACACATGGCCGGTAGAGGCACGCCGACTATCTGAGTAAAACTTCAACATCGATAGTTCAGACATCGTATCGGCCATAAGTAAGATCAAGGATACGAGGTGGCCAAGACCCGTGCTATCAGATCCTTCGCAGAGGAACCCCAACTTGATATGCGAATATCACGATACCCATGACCATAGGACCGAGGATTGCAGATAGCTTCGAGAAGAGGTGGCCCAACTAATTAGCAAAGGGAACCTTTGAGAATTCCTCAGGGACCGAGCTAAAAACCAATTTCGGGAAAGAGAGGTAAACAAGAAAAATGAAACAGAAGAACCACGACACGTCATCCACATGATATTCGGTGGAATCGACATCCCTTAAGGACCCATTTTAAGCAAACAAAGGTATCCATCACTAGGGAAAAGCAAACTCGGAGCTACACACCTGAAGACGCCCTTTTATTCAGCAAAGAGGACATCGAGACCTTGTCTCAACCTCATAATGACACACTGATAATTTCTTTTCTTTTGAATAAATTTCAAATTAAATGTGTGCTCGTGGATCCAGATAGCTCGGACAACATAATTCGGTCGAGGGTGGAAGAGCAACTCGGGTTGCTCGACTAGGTCGTGCCTGCCTCTCGAGTCCTCAACGGATTCAACATGGAAAGCGAGACAACAGAAGGGGAAATCATCCTCTGAGTCAACATGGACGGTACAATTCAAGATATCAAGTTTCATGTTATCGAAGGTGACATGAGATACAATGCATTGCTTGGAAGGCCATGGATTCACAATATGAGGGCGGTGCCATCAAACCTTCATCAAATGATGAAGTTTCCTACGGAGGATGGAGTAAAAACACTATACGGAGAGTAGGACGCAGCAAAAGAAATGTTCGCAGTGCACGATGTGTCACTAACACCTTCTACATCGAAGGAGCCAAAAAACAAGCAAACAGCCGACAACAATCACCAACTACATCCTTTTAGGAGCAAATAAAAGATTTTTCCGCGTCCTCAGAATGGATAACCAAAGCATATGGAGGATTGAATTCTGCAACATCTAAGGTACATTCCTCTCCCTCTTTCCTTCACACTTTACACTAACTTGTGTGCATGTTGTCGATTGAAAGGAGTCGAAGCACCATCCAACTCGAAGGCCTTAGGTTTTAAAGCATGTGTTACATTTTTTTTCCCTCACGTCGGATTTTATCCCAAATGGGTTTTACCGATGAGTTTTTTAACGAGGCAAAACCCATATGCTACCTAAGGAGAACTCACCAAATATTCAAGGCTTCTCTTCGATCAACCCCAAATATTGAGGGGCATCTCCCTGGGAAATCAGTGAAATATGCCAAAGAGGGTCTTGATAGTAGAACAATGTAAAGGAAAAAACAGTCCAATGAACCGTGTCCATAGAGAATAATCGAACCCTCGATGGTGAAATATGTATACTTGTACTAAGTAATCAGATAAGAATCATTTATCATCAAAACACTTCGCGCGCCAACGAAGTTTGCTATTTTCATAAGAAATGGCCCCAGAGCCAAAAATTTATCGACCGCTCGGGAACTGCCCTCGATAGTCGCTCCGTCAAATCGCCAAAAACTCGAAGCCATAAGACCTCAAGGCCAGTAATTTCGAGCTCACAATCCCTCCATGAGGAAATATCAACCCCGACTCAGGGGCTGTCCTCGACTGTCGGCTCATCGAGTTATCTTACTCGAAGCCGTAAGACCTCAGGGAAGGCAAATTTGAACTCATAAGCCCTCCACGAGGCAATATCAATGACATAATCCCTCCATGAGGAAATATCAACTCTGACTCAAGGACTGACCTCGACAGCCGACTCAAAGCCGTAAGACTTCAGGGATGGCAACTTCAAACTCGTAAGCCCTCCATGAGGCAACATCAAAACTGTAAGACCTAAAGCAAGGCATGTACAAATTTGTAAGACCTTAAAAATTCATAATCCCCATATCAAATTCAAGGCTATATATCGAACTTGTAAAATCCTTAAAAATGCATACCCTCGATATAGACGCCGTGGCTATCTCACTCGTGCACTAAATAGTTACGGTCAAATAAAATGACCACCGTCATAAGGACCCGTCCAAACTAACGTGATTCGGAGACATCCGACTGTTGCCATAAAATCACAGTCCTCCAATTAGTTCGGAAAAATTTGAAAAGCACCGGTTAAAGGTCGTATCGACCTAAAGCGTAAGAGCCCAAGTTTCCAGCTACATTAAAGGTCATACCGACCTATATCGTGAGAGTCCAAGTTTCCAGTTACATCAAAGGTCGTACCGACCTGAAGCGTAAGAGCCCAAGTCGCCAGTTATAGGTCATACCGACCCAAAGAGCCTGAGGGCCGATATGAAAGCCTGAGGGCCGTTGAGCTCGAGTCGAAACCTGGCCGGAGACTAAGCCTAAAATGGTTAACTAAAGTGCCTCATGGACAAATGCGTAAGAGCCCAAGTCACCATCTACACCGAAAGTCATACCGACCTAACGCGTAAGAGCCCAAGTCTCCATCTACAGGTGGTACCGACCCAAAGCACCTCAGGGCCGATTTGAAAACCTGAGGGACATTGAGCTCGAGCCAAAACTCGACTCGGATACTAAGCCCTAAACGGTTAACTAAAGCGCCTCAAGACCAAATGCGTAAGACCCCAAGTCGCCATCTACATCGAAGGTCATACCGACCTAACTCGTAAGATCCCAAGTCGCCATCTTAAAAAGCCTCAGGGCCAATTTATAACCCCAAGGGTTTCACCTAAAAGTCCAATTCGTTGGGCTAAATATCAGCAAGCAAATCAGAGAAACCAAAGAATCTTTCATATATATATATATATATATATATATATATATATATGTGTGTGTGTGTGTGTGTGTGTGTGTGTGTGTGTGTGTATTACAAATGCATATTTACAATGCTCCTATAGGAGCCTTATGCAAACAACAAAGAAGAAAAACCAGTATGCTCTAGGTACCAACTCCCTCGGAAGCCTTCAAATACCAACATCGGTGTCATCCGCCTTGGACTGCTTTATCTCTTTCGAGAGATCAAAGCCCCTGGCGTGAATCTCTTCGAGGGTCTCCCTCCGAGACCTGCACAAGGCATACTCATTGACCCTCCTCTATCAAATAAATGACCACTTTCTTATCGGCCTTCGCTCGAACTTCTTCAGCTTCTGCCTGGGCATCCACGACCTCGGCCTTCATATCCAAAAGATCATGCTCGATCTTGGCAATCCTGCTCGTCTAAATCGAGCCACTTTCTCGATCATTTCCAAGTTGCACCTCGAGGGCAGAATCCTTGGCCAAGGCATTCCTTTGGGCCGCAACATGAACACCTATCTGCGCCTTCAACGCAGGATATTCAGAATTCACTTGCCCGACCTCGCCCCAAAGACATTTTGGCATTTTCGTTTTTCTCTGCAACTAAAGCAACGAAACATTAGTTTCCAAAAGCGGGAAATGGAGCATATGCTCATTCAGGATAAGGGTTACCTGACACTCGAGCTTGCCTACAAAGTTTCGCGTTTGATGCATCTCCGTTCGAAGATGTATCAGCTCTTTCGTCTTCTCATTACAAAGAAGATTTAGAGATTTTTCCTTGCCCAAAGCTTCCCGCAACCTGGTCTCACAATGAAGCAGCTCTAACATGAGCTTATAAAAAACCTACGGAAAAGAAACTTCAGATCATAAAATAAAGATTTGTAGCTAAAAATCCAGCAAGGCCAATCAAAACTCACCTTATAACAAAGCCGCTGAGCCTCTTCAAAAGTTGAGCGTGCGTCTAATGGCCTGGACCATCGGCCCTAATTGAACCGCTCTCGGTAGGGGCATGAACACTCGTGACCCCTCTTGGCCCCGAGCGTCTCTCAAAGTACCTTTGAGGGCAGAAGCAGATGATGGTAGAGGACCCTTGCTCCTTCCCTCTCGAGGAACATCTCACTCAAAACTAGAGGTCTCAAGACTAGCAAAATCGGCAACCTCGGGAGGCCCCATGGATCGAGCTGTAGATGAAGAACCATCCCCCCAAGGGCAGTTGAATTCCACAGAATGACCAACGTATATGAAGTCTTCTTCAACAGCGGCATCTCCTTTGTGTCTGTGAACAGGCCCCGCCTCAGTGAGAATGTCCTCATCCATCGAGGACCTTTTTCTCTTATTATCTTCCTAAGTTCTGAAGCCGACGGCCCTTCCCTCTCCTCGAAGGGGAACGGTCTCACCTACGAGTATCCACCAATACATGAGGTAGCAGAGTTAGTACACATAAAAGGAAACATTCTCAAAAGGGTTATCGCATGGCTCATACCGTGGTGTTTTGCTTCCCATCTGCCCTTTGATAAATCTCACCACTTGTGTTCATCATAGGTTGACGAAGCTGCTAGCCTCTAAGTTCAGTCCGCAAGATTGGGGATCTCTTCCAGCATCCACAGAACCGCTGAGAAAAAGAAAGAAACATTCTTATAAATCAACCAAAGCAAAGGGCACTAAGGTACGACGTAGCTTACGTTTGAAGTTCCACTTCTCGGGAAACGGCAGGAACTCTGCAGGAATAATATCGGTGGTCCTCACTCGGACAAACTGGCTCATCTATCCTTGGTTCTGGTCCTCATCGTCACTGGAAATAAATGGCCTCATGGATCACCGTCGTAACGCAATCATGCCCCAACAATGATGAGGTCAATATAGTCTAATAAAGTGGCTAAGGATAAACTCGAGCCCAATCTGTTCGGTAAAGTACCTCATTATCAGCACTATCCGGAAAAAGGAGGGGTGAATCTAAGTCAGGGTGACTCGGTACCTCTTGCAAAACTCGAGCACAAGGCGGTCAAGGGGCCCAGTGTGAATGGATACATATATACGTTCAAGAATCCCTCCTATTAGTTCATGATGTTCTCTTCTCGAGAAGGTATATGCAGCATCACATTTTCTCCCCAGTCGCAATCTCTCCGTATGGCCTCGAGGTGGTTTTTCCTCTATCGATCGATGAGCCTCGATGCATGCTCTCGATGGCCCTGGGCGTCGAAAGGTTTCCTAGTGCAAAATATTTCTCCAAGGCAAAGAAGCTCGAGGTTAACTCACCATACGCCGGCGATGTACCACCAACCGGCCAAGATGCAAAGGAAAGGTTTTCCTCTTCTTGGTGAACAGATTCGGGCACGGTAGCCATAACTACTCACGCAAAGGTAAGGAGGAAGAGATGAAAACAGTTTTGCAAAATGAGAAAAGGAAGAGAACGTTGAAAGGAAAGCTAGTTTTGCAAAGTTGCAAGACTTAGACTTGAATAGGGAGAAAGAATATATATAGAGAAAGCGATGGCTATCCAACTACATTGAAAGCCATTTAGTTCTGACAGAGTTTTCACAATACTTGGGGAAGTGTACTGGTGGGGCCACCTTGGTCACTTCACGGTCATATCACATAAATGACACTGTCACATGGCATTCAAGGGATCGAAGCTCCCATGCAGGCTTAACCTCAAGAAGGTGCCCGATCTCGAGGGGTTCTACTATTGCAAGTACGATTTTTGAAGAGCTAAGAATCGAAGCATGAAAGTCAACATTTGCACAAGCATTGCAGGACAAAGTAGGGAGATATGTAAGAGAAAGATATTTTATTTCACAAGTAGCATTTACAAGGGTGTTTCTACAAAAATTTCCCCCGAGGTTACCATATACAGAAAAGGAAAAAAGAAAAATAGTGGGAGAGTCTACTCTTCGCCTTCGTTGTTTTCTGAGCCGCTTACGGAGCCCTCATCAGACGTAGTCGGCATCGCTGATTCTTCCTCCAGGGCCCTAGCTTCTTTGATCTTGGCAGAGAGATTGACGCCCTTAGCGCTCACTTTCTCGAGTGTTTGCCTTCTGGCCTGTGAACGGGCATAAGCAATAGCCCGAGCCAGTTTTAGCTCGGCTTTCTCGGATATCTCCCTAGCCCGGTCATTCGCAGCAGCAACATCCCTGTTGTATGAGGAGACAAACCCATCGGCCTCAGACTTGGCCGCAGACAGTACAACAGCCTCCTCCTGAGCACCTCGAAGAAGTTCTTGAATCAACGATAGCTTCCCCCAAAGTGCGTCCCTCGAAGAGGAACATTAGAGATGGTGCGGCCTCGGAGAGGGACGCACCTTGACCGCAACATCCTTTTGGAGCTGCTCCACTGGGGCATCATTCTGCTTATTATGAAAAATAGAAAATAAGTCGATCAGTGCCAAGTATTGCAACTAAAGATAAAGTTGTGAATAGCAGAATACCTGCTCGAGAAGGTCAGCTCTCTCTCAAAACGCTCTCTCCGAGCCTACCTGGAGGTTGATCAATTCCTCCTCTTTCCGGACACACAGAGCCTCTAGCTCGACCGACTCAAACATGAGCTTCTCAAGCTTCCCTCCACGATGAGTCAACTCATATTGCATCTTGGAGAAGGCTTGATCATACAACTTCTTGACATGCAACACGGAGGAAGAACATTTGAGAGCAAGAATAGAAAGTTGAAGATCATATTATCTCGAGAATATCACTTGCTTTTCGAGCCTCTCGGCCTCCTCGAGTGCAACGAGGGCATCAACACCGGTCTCTTCCTCTACCACTTCAAAATAGTCTCTAAACGCATCATCCTCTCCACGAGAGGTCTCCAAACTAGGAACATTCCTGATTTGGGCATCTCATATCTACCCTGGAGAAAATGACGGGCCCGAATGAAGTCCACCAAAAATATCAGCCTCCATCGAGGGTTCTTCCCAACCCCGGAAAGCTCCAGTAGCTAGCCCTCCGAGCTCATCAACACGGACTGTGCCATGTCCGATGAGCGTCTCAGGGACTGCATTTGAACCCTCCTCGAGGGTCTCCTCAACATAGGGCGGGTCCGCATCGACTGCCTTCCACTCAATAAACGACCGCCCAACAGCTCTCGAAGCATCAGCGCTTCACTTTTCCCTCTGTACCAAAGGGCAGGTATCATCACTCTCTTCCTTGTCCCGCAGGCTCTCAGCGACCGTCGAGGATAAGACCGTTGCATCAGTCTTGGGCTTCTGAGTCTTTGTCCATTTTGATTCTAGAGACTCCGTTGAGGCCTCCTTCTTCCTTTTCCTGTCCTTGGTGGTATTTGGAGCCTCTTCCTCACCAGGTAGGGCCGGTCTAATCAACACACCTTCACCAAGGCCTGCACAAGCATGTTATATCAAAAAACACCACCATCGAAAACACTTGCAAAAAATGAGAAAACAATAACAACAAGAGCATACCATGGTTCTTAGCCTACCATCGTGTTTTAGCCAGCTCACGCCATACGTGTTTTTTGTATGGGAAAGCAGAGTATAAAAGTTTGATCCACCCTGAAAGGTCCTGAACCGCACCGGGAAACAAAACTGTGGCTACACAATTAGAAGAAAATCAGTTGACAAAAAAAGAGATGGAAAAATATACTCAATTCAGGGGTAATTACGCTTCGTATTTCATTCCTCCGGGAACGTCATTCTATCAGCAGGGATGATGTCCGAAGTTCTGATTCTAACAAATCGGCTCATCCATCCCGATCTCTATCCTCATTGATGCAGGTGAGGAACGCCTTGGCGGATCGATGGTGCAATTTAATTAGGCCCCCACGGAAGAGTCGAGGGTTGTATAATCTGATCAAATGGTCAAGGGTTAAAGTCATCCCCTCAACCATATTGGCAATGTGTAGAATCATATAAACGATCCTCCAAAAAGAAGGATAGATTTGACCTAGTGTCACTTGGTATTGATGGTAAAAATCAAGAATCACCGGGTCAATCGTTGGAGAGGAAGAATCTATGGGGCCTAAGGTAAATGGATATGTATATATGCTGAGAAAGCCAGGCTTATGCGTGAGTATGCTTTTATGAGCTGTGGGGATTTCCACTCGCGCCGCCTCCCCCCAACGACAGTCGATTTTTACCCTCTCAGTATCAGATACTACATTTATATATGGAGACATGGGCCCGGTGTAGAAGGGGGTTTCTCAATCGTGAAATCGGAGATGGTATCGAAAGAATCAGGGATGCATTTCTCGATGGTAGGAGGAGTTCGTGACTTGCCCTTAGACGGGCGTGATGAAGAAGCGGCTCCCTCCTTTTGAGGTACAATTTTGGATGTTTTTTCCATGGTTATGACTGAGTTTTGAAGAAAGAAGACAGAGAAGCAAACACAAATAGAAGATGAGAGTAGAAAACACTTAGTAAAAGTTTGAAGGTTTTAAGAAGATGTAAAATTATGAAAAGTCAAGTGATTGAAGTATTTATAGAGGCCCTTTGGGCGTGCATTGATGCGGAAAGGTTGAACCAATAACGGTTCATGGGCTTCTCGAGAATTGTGTTGACCGCGACATCTATGCAGCTTGTTATGTCACATCATTTAATGCTCTGAAGAAACTTACATCATAATAGGGATGTCGAAGAGGAAAAAATTCAAGACTGTTTCTTATCACTTCATTCTAAGAAACGCTAGGACTATCTGTATATGGCTAAAATCAGAGAGCTTGATTTTGCAGTCATTGCGGCGCTTAGAAGGCTCGAAGGTTCGAGTTTTAGCATAAAGGGGTCATATCAAGGTCCTCGACCTCGGGGCAGTGCAAATTGAAGACCAACGTGGAAAGGCGGGAAATTCCAAAAGACACGTGATTAAAGCTGACAAAGTACACAAAATAGTACAAACCTGTACTGTGACATTAAATTGTTGTACCAACCATCTCTCTTTGCATTAATTACACATGTACTATGTTGGGATTCCCCCTCATATATAAAGGGGACCCTTGTCACTTTTTAAAGACACATTATATTCAATACAAGAACAACAACATCCTCTGCTCTCTAACTAAAATATTCTCTACAATTGTTTCATTGATTTAGTGCCTTTCATTTATTGTGTTCATTAATTGTTCTTCATTTATTACTTGTTATTAATCACAAATAGGCCGAATTTGAGGCCTTCAAAACTGTTATACCATCCTCGACAACCCCTTGTCAGGCTCCTAAGCTCGACCTCGAGGCCCATCATGAGCAGCCTCGAGACCAGTCCCTCCACTGCTCGGTTTGCTTAATCTTGTCACCTTTTTCTCTTATTTCATTTTCTCACTTGTCACTTAGCATTTACTGCCCTAACAACTGGTATTAAAATAGATCACGTATTTTTAGAACCACATAATCAAGTATAATTGTAATTACCATCTTCAAGGTAAACAAAACTACAGGGCATTTAGGGACTGATTACCCTTCCTTCTTGATGTTAGAACGTGCAATCGAGCAGAGTCATAGGGAATAAAGCCCTTGAGCTTTGACTTGTTTTATATGAAGCAATGCCTATGACTAGGAAAGCTACGACTAGTCAAAAGGGTAAAGTAGTGGCAGATGAGGGAATGAGTAGAGTACCAACGTCTAGTGAGGGCCAGAGTGAGGCCCCGAGGGGAAATACGACACCCTCGCATAGTTCTCCGATTTCGCCAGCACCCAAGGAGATGAGGAGGAACCCAATACCTCTATCTATTGTTTAGGATGGGGATATGGATATGCAGAGTGCAGTACGGTTGTTGACTAGATTGGCAGCCGTTCATGCTCAATTCCAGGCAGTTACAGGTGTTGGTCATGTTAACAGGGTTATTAGCGTGAGAGTTCGAGACTTCATCAACCTGGACCGTCCAGTGTTTACCGGATCCAACAAGGGTGAGGACTCGCAAAACATTATTGATATGATGTAAAGGACTTTGAGGGTGATGTATGCATCAGACAATGAGTCATTAGAGTTGGCCTTTTACCGATTGCGGGATGCTACGGTTCAGTGGTATGAAACATGGGAATTGTTTAGAGGGACAAATGCATCTCCATCGGTATGTGAAGAGTTCTCAGGCAGGGCCTTCTTGCATCATTACTTGCTGACAAAGATTCGTCAGGCAAGGGTAGACAGGTTCTTGGCTCGTAAACAAGGGAATATGAGTTTGCGGGAGTATAGCCTCCAATTTGAATCCTTGGCGAGGCATGACACATCAATTGTGACTAAAATGAGTGACCGAGTGCATCGATTTGGGGTAGGACTTGGGCCGCACCTGATTAATGAATCTTTACGGCTGCTCTACTCGATGGTATGGATAGTTCTTGCATCTAGGCTTATTCTCGAAATTTGGAGGATCAGAAACAACAGTAATACAAGAATCGTGATGAGGGTCAGCATAAGAAGGCTAGGTCTGCTAGGCGACCTGAGGATTTTCTAGGCGATCCTATGTTACCATATCCTGTTGAAAGTGTCTGACAGTTGCAGAAGACATATTATGAGGGACTATCTATTCTAAGTCAAGTCAGGGCTCGAGAATTTTAAGTTTTCAGAATCGGAAGTATTCAGCGCAGATGAGGGCGCACCCTCCGTGGTGCAGCCAATGCAGTAGAGCTCATTCTGGACAATGTCGTTAGGGATCTAATATATGTCATACCTATGGAGACCCTAGTCATTACATGAGGGATTGTCCTATAAATGATAGAAGCGGGATGGTTCAACCCACCATATCTATAACAGTCTCCTCCTCTTCAGTACGCCTTTAAGAGCGAGGCCCGCAGGCACTAGATGGTAGAGGTAGAGGCAGGAGTGGAGCATGTAGCTCCAGCGGTAGTCAGAACCGCATATATGCTTTGGCAGGTCATCAGGACCCAGATTCTACACTTGATGATATGTCAGGTACTGTGCCTATGGTTAATGTTCGATCTTATTAACCCAAATTGTCCCGTTAATATGATTTATATAAGATTGAGTTGGCATTACGTCTGAAGGTTTAAGGGAAACCAAGGAAAGATTAAAATCAAAGCATGAACCCGGTTATTAAGATTTCAACTAGTAGGTGTCAGCGCCTTGAAGATATATTAACAAAATCGTAGGTGACGAATGGTTTAGGAAGTAGTTTTAGGGAGCAACGACATCCTGACCCCGTGAGAGCTTGATATTTGTTTCATCGGAGTATAGCCCGGGAAGATATATACACTTATAATTGATGAGTATGTACGTATATCTTGCAAGTTTAAACATTCGAGGACGAATGTTTCTAAGGGGGAAAGGATGTTACATCCCGCATTTCGTATATTAAAGTTTCATCGTAAGTTAATCGACGTAAGTTCGGAAATGGGATTTTTTTGAGATTATAAGCATTATGTTATTTCAAACAATTGACAAGTAAATTCGTGAAGGTGGGAGGCAAGCAAATCGAAGAAAATAAATTTTATTGAAGTTTGGCAATTTGGGATAAAATATGGTCCGAGCTATAATACCCGACATTTATAGACTAGTGCCATACAAGGTACTATATGACCGTGATAATATGATGTATAAAGTGTATTAAAAAGAGTAGTATTTTAAGTAATTTGAGATAATTGGTTAATTATTAATTTAAGTGGGTAAGAGTAAAATTGTCTTGTCCATGTGAGACCATGACAACTAAAGGTTAGTATGACTAATAGGTATTATACGTTGGTGTCACACTTTGAGATTAGTCTTTCTCAGCATTAAAGGTAAGTGGGGCCTACCAATCAAGACATTGAAGGAATTCTTTTGAAACTCAAAGAATTCATTTTGAAACTTTAGAGAATTCATTTTGAACTCCCAAGCTTTGAACGTGAGGCATCTCAACTTTAAGAATATATCAAATGTCAAGATCTTCAAGAAATTTAACGTGAGATATCTCAACTGTCAGCACATGTCAAATGCCAAAATATTTATGTTCAATAATTCAATATGAGATTTCATACCATCTTCAACAATTTAAATTAACGAGAGATTTTGCAATCTTAAGGGAGTATAGTGCAATCTTTCTCAAGAGAATCGAGTCAGGTATGTTAAATGCTAAGCCCTTCCTTCATTTTGGCATGATCCAAGTAACGATACGTAAACGTAATGTTATTTGATAAGTGTTTCTTCTCTTAGAAGTTAAGGATGTCTATATTATTCATTCCTGTAAAATGATATTCAAGCATGTCTACGTATGTTTCTAGTTCCCTATTGAGGTATTTGTTAAAGATGTTAATTTTTATAGTATTATGATATATGCATCTTCATTTACCACTGAGCTACGGCCGGTAGGGCGGTTACAAATTTACTACCGAGCTACGGCCGGTTGGGCACTTACACATTTACCACCGAGCTATGGTCGGTCGGGAAGTAATGCATTTACCACCACGCTACGGCCAGTTGAGCAGTTATACATCTACCACTGTGCTACGACCGATCAGGCAGTTACCATCGATTGAGAAGTTATGAATTATAATTTACCACCGGTTGGGCATTTATGCATTTACCACCGAGATATGGCCGGTCGGGCAGTTACCACTGATCAGTTGGGCAGTCAACATCACAAAAATGAGGTAACTAGAATTATTGTATTGTAGTTTTGCTTATATATACGAGATGTGTTTTATTCTATATGCTACGTCCCTCAGCGGCAAGTCAGAAGATATAAGTTAACTCTTATCTCTCCCCGAGATAGTATCTTGTTATTGTTACGTTTCATGTTTCCTTACATACTCTGTACATTCTTCGTACTGACGAACCTTTTTCCGGGGTGCTGTGTTTCATGCCTTGCAGGTGTAGATAGGCGAGGAGAGGACCATCCACTGTAGGCTGCCTCCAGATGTCAGCTTTTGGTTGGTGAGCTCCACATCTTCTTGGAGTATTGCTGAGTCACGTTCTATATATGTTACTTTGTTTTATGAGGATGTCGGGGACTTTGTCCCGACTTATATGCTATGCTCATATTTTCTTAGAGGTTTTGCAGACAATGTCATGTGTATAGCTTTAGGTATGACATGTCAACGGCCGAGTTGGCCCCTATGTATCTATATAAATATTTTTGAATTAGTTATCTGAGTTAAGTTCTAATATTTTTAATTATATATATAGATGTGGCCTATCATGCCTCGTGACGAGTCTTATAGAAAAAAAAGATAAGGTACGTGGCGCTCGGTTGAGTAGGCACCAGGTGCTAGTCGTGGCCCTCTGATTTGGGTCATGACATAACACCTCTGTTGACCCAAGGCACTGCATATTCTGAAGATTGAAAAATGTCTGACCAGTTGAACCAGATCCATCAGAGCACACATACTTGACCTGACGAGTTGGAACACAAACCTTATATGCATAGGAGATGAATGCGATTGTGAAGTATCAATGAACAAGAAGAGTATCTTCTAATGCGAAAAGGTTGCAAATTGATGAAAGAATAGAAGTTGAATTCAGCAAGGACAAAAACGAAGGAAGGAAGTTGAGTTTGATAAGAACTTCTTCTCCCAGGTAGAATTTGACCATAACTCAACTGACATTATAAATAGTTGAAGTATTCTTGCTTGAAAAAAGAACGCACAAGTGCAGAAGTGAATCAAGATCTGAAAGAAAAATTCCCAGATAGTTTGCAAGCAGAATTACTATGCGACACAAAGGCTACAGACCAGCTAGAAGAACCAGTTCCATCTGTTTATCATTGAGTCTAGTTGGTAGTATTAGGAGTTTTAATATTGTATGTTTTCAGCTTTCATAAAAGCAATTGTAATAGGTACGCATTGTTCAAGTTAGAGTTAACTTGAAGCTTGTAGAAATTGGCTAGGGGATAGTTACTACAAAAGGATTAGAGTTAGTCCTAGGATTATAAAAGAGTTTATTTTGTAAGTCCGTTTGGCTCAGAGTTTTAGTGAAGAGTTTGAGCAAATCCCACTGAGGAGTAGGTCGTGGTTTTTTCTCTTTTGAGCCAGGTGTTTTCCACGTAAAAATCTCTGTGTTTTTACTTTACTGCTTTTATTATTCCGCAACAGTAGTAGTTGGAACACCAAGAAGAACCAGGTTCTTCTATTGAGACAACACTCGAAAATTGGGTACCACACAAAGTAACCTATCTTCTTGTCTGGTATTGACGTCTAAAACATCAATTGGTACCAGAGCAGGTTATTCTTGAAAGGCTAAAACCTTGGAGAAGATCAAGATGAGTGTACTACCTGGAAATTGGGAAGGTCAATGGACTGCAAGGCCACCATTTTTCAATGGCCAGTATTACTCTTGGTGGAAAAATAGGATGAAGGACCACCTGATTGGAGAAGACTATGAACTCTGGGACATAGTCACTGATGGTCCTCTAGATACCATGATGAAGGCTGCTGAAGGTATAGATGTACCAAAAACTAGAGTTGATTGCACTGCCGAGGATCTGAAGAAATGGGAGAAGAATGCAAAGGCCAAAAAGTGGCTAGTGTAGGGACTAGGTCCAGACGAGTACAGCAGAATCCAAAGTTGCACCACTGCCAAAGAGATTTGGGATACCTTGCAAGTAGCCCATGAAGGAACACCTCAGGTAAAAAGGTCAAGAGGTACTCTACTATACTCTTAGTATGAAAGCTTCACTATGAAAGAAGGAGAGACTATCCAAGAGATGTACAAAAGGTTCACAACCTTGACTAATGACTAATGGACTGAAGTCTCTTGGAAGAGTCTTGCCTATTTCCTAGGAAAACAAAATCACTGCTATCCAGGGATCCAAAAATATGGCAACCTTGAGATTGGATGAGCTGATTGGAAACCTCACTGCCTATGAACTGAGAAGGCAGACAATGAAGATGGATAGTCCAAATAAGGAGAGGATTCTAGCACTAAGAATCACTGAGGGAGCAGATCTGGAGGATGATGAGATGGCCATGATCACCAAAGAATTCAGAAACTTTATCATGAGGAAGAAGGGCATCTCTAGAGGAGGAAACTACAACAAAGCAAAAACTCCAGAAAGGCCAACCAACGAGGGATGCTATAAATATGGTAAGACTGACCATCTCATCAAAAACTGTCCTCATTGGGAAGTAGAATGGAAAAAGGAGATATGTGAAAGAAGGAACATGTCCAACCCAAGAAAACCACAACAAAGGCTATGGTTGATGCTTGGGGGGAAAGTTCAGATAAGGAATCAGAAGATGGGAAGACTGAAGATCAGGCGCTCATGGAAATTGGAGAATTTCATGAGGAATCACATGAAGAACCATAGGTAAGTATCTCCCATCTTAAAAACAAAGTAAAGTTCCTATCTAAGGAAAAACTCTCTGAGTTGCTACTTGATTTCATAGATGATTNTAAATACGAACTCTTAATGAAGAACTTGGCAAAGTCAAACATGAATTAGATCGAATGTGTAAATGGAATAAATCCTTGATGCCCTGATATGGCTTCAAGAGAATCATAGTAGCAATAGGAGAGGGATTGGCATTGGAAGTCAATTTCCCAAGTGGGATCCCAAAAGCAAGTATCTCACTCTCCCTGAGAATAAAAGCTGCACCCATTGTGGTAAGACTGGGCACTACAAATATGAGTGTACTGCAAAAGAGCAGGCCACTCGAAAAAATGAGAGGTTTGTAAAAAGGAAAAACTGGCTACCAAATTGGGCCAAGAAAAATTTGATTCACCCATTCTCTCATAGAAAAAGACCCAAACTAGTTTGAGTTCTTAAAACTAACCCAAAGGATATGACTAGGAACATGGAACGGTTCCTTTCACTTGAAAGTCTCAAAGGAGGAAATGTCTCCTTTGGAAACAGAAAGAAAGGTGAAATTATTGGGTTGGTAAGGTAGGTAAGGATGACACACGATCCATTCAACATGTGTATCTAATAGATGGCTTGAAATATAGCCTGATCAGTGTATCACAACTGTGTGACAGAGGTAACCTGGTTGCTTTTACTTCCACAAAATGTTTTGTGATTAACCTGCTTACTCACAAGATTGTTTGCAGAGAAAAAGAATGAATAACATCTATTTCATAGACTTGTCCACACTGTCTGAAAATGAACTCACTTGCCTATGTGTGTTGGACAATGATCCCCTCTTGTGGCACAAACGACTAGGTCATGCGAGTCTAACTCAACTTAAAAAACTAGTCTCTAAGGACTTAGTGGTAGGACTTCCTAACATTAAGTTCAAGGAGGACAAAGTTTGTGAGGCATGTGCCAGGGGGAAGCAGGTAAGTCCTCTTTCAAAAGTAAGAAAATAGTCAGTACCACTAGGACAATGGAACTGGTTCATATGGATCTATGTGGTCCTATGAGAACTCTGAGTAGAGGTGGTAAGAGATATGTGATGGTTCTAGTTGATGATTATTCAAGGTTCAGTTGGACCTTATTCCTGACATCTTAGGATGAAGCATTTGATATGTTCAATATTTTGTCAAGAAAACTCAAAATCAATTAGGACATCAACTAGCATCAATAAGATCTGACCATGGTACTGAATTTGAGAATGCTAAGTTTGCTGAGTTCTATGATGAACATGGTGTTAATCATAACTTCTTTGCTCCTATAACCCCATAGCAGAATGCGGTTGTTGAAAGAAAAAACAGAACTCTTGAAGACATGGCAAGAACCATGCTTCTATCTAGCAAACTACCTCACAGTTTCTGGGCTGAAGCAATAAACACTGCTTGTTACATAATCAATAGATGCATGACCAGACCTCTGGTAGGGAAAACTCCCTATGAAATACTTAAAGGGAGAAAGCCCAACATATCCCACTTTAGGGCTTTTGGATGCAAGTTTTTTGTGCATAATAATGGAAAAGATTCCCTAGGAAAACTTGACCCCAGAAGTGATGAGGGAGTATTCTTGGGATATTCATCACATAGCAAAGCTTATAAAGTATATAATAAAAGAACTATGTGTGTAAATGAAAGTTTACATGTCTTCTTTGATGAAACTAACACTCTTGCTGAGAGACAGGAACCAGAAGATGAGGAGCTTGGACTGGTGAGAAGCAGTGATCACATTGAAGAAAACATGGAAGGTGGAACAGGTGATGGACCAGGTTCAACAACCCAAGAAACATGGCAAGGGGAATTCAACATATGCAACCTGGCCCTGATCCTACTCCACAACAACAAGACACCATGGAATTGTCTAGTAATGAACAACTGGTACTCAAACCACACAGATATCAGAGTTCTCACCCTCTTGAGAACATCATAACAGATTTGGCATCCGGAATCAAAAACAGATCATTCTTGAAATATGTTTGTGCATTTGATGCCTTTCTATCCATGATCGAACCAAAGAACCTTGGGGAAGCCCTAAAAGATGCTGATTGGGTAAATTACATGCAAGAAGAGGTGAATCAATTTTGAAAAAGTCAAGTATGGCACTTGGTACCCAGGCCACTAGACAGATCAGTGATTGGCACCAAGTGGGTCTTCAGGAACAAGCTCGATGAGGATGGAACTGTTACAAGGAACAAGGAAAAACTAGTTGTTCAAGGGTATAGTCAAGAAGAGGGAATTGACTATGATGAGACCTTTGCCCCTATGGCAAAACTGGAGCCAATCAGACTTCTTATAGCATTTGCTGCACACATGGAATTCACTCTTCATCAAATGGATGTTAATAGTGCCTTTCTCAATGGCTATCTGAAGGAAGATGTATTTGTCAAGCAGCCTCCAGGTTTTGAAAGCAAGGAGTCACCTGACCACGTATAAAAACTTGAAAAGGCTCTATATGGTCTCAAACAAGCACCAAGAGCATGGTACGAACGATTATCAAAATTCCTACTAGAACATGGTACAAACGAGGCAAAATTGACACTATCTTGTTCTTAAGGGAAAAGGGTAAGGATCTCCAGGTTGTGCAAATATATGTGGATGATATTATATTTGGGGCGACTTCTGAAAAATTGAGCAAAGAATTTGCTATGCTAATGGGGAGTGAGTTTGAGATGAGTATGATGGGTGAGCTAAACTTTTTCTTAGGCTTGCAAGTTAAGAAAAACCCAAATGGAACAATGATCCACCAAGAAAAGTATGTGAAAGAATTGCTCAAGAAGTTTAAAATGGAAGATTCAAAGGAAATAGACACTCCCATAGCCACAACTACAAAATTGGATGTGGATGAACCTGGTTCATCTGTTGATCAGAAGTTATACAGAGGGATGATTGGGTCTACTATATCTCACTGCCAGCAGGCCTGATATTGTATTCAGCGTGGGACTGTGTGCTAGGTTTAAGGCAAATCCAAAGGAGTCCCACCTCACTGCAGTGAAGAGAATTTTGAGATATTTGAAAGGCACCACTGATTTGTGCCTTTGGTATTCTAAAGGTAGTAATTTCGAACTTGTAGGATATGCTGATGCTGATTATACAGGTTTCCTGGTTGACAGGAAAAGTACTTCAGGTATGGCTCACTTTTTGGGTTCATGCCTTGTGTCTTGGGCTACCAAGAAACAAAATTATGTAGCTTTGTCTACTGCTGAGGCTGAATATGTGGATGTAGCCTCCTGCTGTGCTCAATTGCTATGGATCAAGCAACAACTCATGGACTTTGATATAGATGTGGGATGCATTCCTATTTTCTATGATAACACTAGTGCCATTAGTATGATGAAGAACCCGGTTCATCATAAGAGAACTAAGCACATAGATGTTAGGCACCACTTCCTGAGGGATAACTATTAAAAATGAATGATCTCAATTGAATTTTGTGCTACTGATCAACAAATTGCAGATATCTTTACTAAAGCACTGAGTAGTGGCATTTTGAGAGAAACATGCTTGAATTAGGGATGATTAAAATCACCAAATTGAAAAAAAAATTTGAAAAAAAAAATGAAATTTGGTTAGAAACACTAACATAGATAATCAACCAGTCTAATCATTTCTCAACATCATGAATTTACTGTCATACTCTCTTGCCATGTATTATTATAATTCTTGCTAATAATGTTTCTCTATCTTTTTAAATTGAGGCAAATTGAGGACTTTAACACGATCAACATGGTTCATCTCTGCTGGTTCATCTGACTCACAAGGTACGTGCTCATATCCATACAATTATTGAACTAATCACAATCACACATGAGCAGGATTCTATCTATATTTGGTTCATTTCAAATTCTTTCTATTAATCCCTAAATGAACCCGTTCCAAGAAGTCACATCAATACTCACTTAGCCTAGAAGTAGGGAACTCTTAACCGTCAAATCAATGACACTCCTACAACTATTAGACTTCCAATTGAATAAATTTTCTACCCGTTGTATAATTAATAGCCATATCTTATATAAGGGTCATAATTACTCTCCTCTTCATAAAGTAACTGTCGAACCTAGATCATTAGTCTTCAAACCCAAAATCTGATCACTCTCTCTTTTCTTCCTAACAAGACTCATAATCATGTCTTCACCACTATCTGCTTCTTCTTCTTCATCACCAAATCGTGATTATGATGGAGGGAACTATGAATCAGACTCAAATTCTCCATCGATATACAATTCTCAATCATAAGAAAAAGCCTCAACCGCTGAAAACCCTCCTATTCTTGAAAACCCTCCCGTTCTAGAACCCACATCTAACCCTAACCCATCCCCTCGTCTTCGTCGTGTAAAGGTTCTTGCCAGAAAATCACTGGCTTCTTGGTCACGTGCAAAATTCGTGGAAGCAATTCTGCAGGCTGAAAAGGATAAAAAGTATGAATCTTCAAGTGAATCTTTTAAATCATCCAACGAGGATGAAGCACCTGGTTCATCAAATTCTGAACAAGCTAATCTTGATGTAATTTCTGAGTCTGCTAATGCTGAGAATATATTTGTTCTGGTTGGATCGGTAGTGGATGTTGAAGTATCTAGTAGGAAAAGAAAACTGTAAAAAGGTAAAGTTCTTGAGGGAAAAGGAATTTGGGAAGGATGATACTACATTAACTATTTGTTGTCCCATTCCTGAGAAGGTTGGAGAAGATGTCATAGAGATAGGGGAAGTGTAGTCGAGGAGGAAGCGACAGGTCTAGCAAGCTTGAAGAAAAGGGCAGATGAAACTGGTTCATATGGGGATGAAACATTGGATGAAAGGCTAAGGAAACTGGGGGAGTCCTATAACCCCAAGAAAAAGGAGGACTCAGAAGTCCAAGAAGGCTATTAACCCAGTTCCTTCCAAGAAGAGGAAAACTTCTGTAGTTGCTGATGCTCCTGTTCCTAAGGTGCGTGCTACACGTAGTGCTGTGAGAGAGGAAGAAGAACTATTTGAGAAGGCTTTGCTTGAGAGAAAGAAAAAGAGAGCTGCAAAGGGAAAGACTAAAGTGGGAGAGCTTGTGTAGGTTGTTGTTGTTGAAGAGGATACGATGGACCTGGTCCATCATGAGGAGCGGACTTCTCCTATTGTGGTTGAGAGACCAAAATCAAAAAGGGCTAAGGCTTCTTCAAAGAAGTCAGCTACAGTGTCTGCCACACTCACAAAATTTGTTAAAAGGACCAGGTCCAAGGCAAAACTGAAGACTGTTGAAAAAGATGATGATAGAGAGTGGAGTGGAGAAGATGAGGGGGAAGTTGGTGAGGTGACTAC
>MDKI01126151.1:0-11384 GCA_005239505.1 Nicotiana paniculata
GACATTCAAGCTACTAAGCGAATGCTTGCTAGTAAGTTTGATATGAAAGACTTAAGAGTGGCCAATGTAATTCTAGGAATTAAAATCCAGAGGACTACGGAACGGTATTTCGGAGATCCCCTTGCATATTTACGTTTGGGACTACGGGACGGTATCCTGGGAGATTCCCTGTTGTTATATATGTGTTCTGAGCTGCTAATCTTCTTTGATTACATTCATTTAAACATTCTACATGTTGTCCGTTCTTTTCCTTATGCTTACTAGCTGGTACGAACTATATTAGGACACTTGCACAGGCATATGCGTAGCTAAGCACCCCTTATCAGATAAGAGGTTTTCTTGATATTGCCGAGTATAGACACACACCCTTGTTTACTTGCCTTCCATGTGAGAATGGCTCTATTTGGCACGTGAGTCGTCCGTGCGGTTATGAGGGCACATGATGCCAAGTTTTAGGGTTTAGGTCTTTAGACTCGTATTGTATGATTATGAGATAAGGTGTCACAGGGTGACTTATATTCGAAGGATATTTATTTGAAAAGTTTATATTCGAAAAGTATTTATCTTGAAAAAACTATGTTTGAAGGATATTTATTTGAAGGAAGTATATTTCAAAAAGAAATTCTTATTGGGAAGGATTATATTCTAAGGTCTTCTATTCAAAAATTTATGGGTGAAAGATTTATACTTGAAGGTTTTGACTAATTTATTGGAGTTTGTTGGCTAAGACCTGATCTGAAAACTATCGCAGTTGCTGAGTCACTACTTGTCTTTACTATATTTGTGATTTCAGATTTGGGTTGTGTTTCTGTTCACTCTTCTGTGTCATTATTATGGTGTTCCGCTGTTACTTTCTATTTTCCTTATATATTGCAGTTGCTATATTGTTAGCCATATCGCGTATTCTTTAGATAGATATCATGTTATGTTATTCCTATACTTATGCTTGTTCAGTTTATTAGACCAGTGGGTGTCTTCACTAGTCCTCGTCACTACTTCACCGAGGTTAGTCTTGATACTTGCTGGGCACCGCTGTGGTGTGCTCATACTACACTTCTGCACATTTTTGTGCAGATCCAGGTATTGCAAAGTCGGTTGACCATTAGCTAGCAGAACAGATTGTTGATGCGGAGACTCAAGGTAAACCTGCTGCTGTGTTCGTACGCTTCAGAGTCACCTTCCTATTTTGCATTTCACACTGTTTTTATCTATTTCCAAAACAGTTGTATTTAGAAGTTGTACCAAATTCTGTAGAGCTTATGACTTGTACTACCTTTTTTTGGGAAATTATAAATTCTGTAAAGATTTCTATATCGAGACTGTTAGGTTTTCTTTATTATTGTTGTTATTATTCAGTAGATGTTAGGTTTACCTATTCCCTAAGACTAGGTGCTATCACGATACCCAACATAGGGGAAATTAGGTTGTGACAAGTTGGTATCAGAGCTTTAGGTTCATAGGTTCTACGAGTCATAAACGAGTTTAGTGAGTCTTGCGGATCGGTACGAAGACGTCTGTACTTATCTTCGAGAGGATACGAAACTATTAGGACAATTTCACTTCCTTTATTCCCATTGTGCGAGTTCATTGATCTCGAAATTTGAACTTTTATCATTCCATTCTCTCATAGATGTTGAGGACACGAGATGAAGAGCCTGATGACGTAACCCCCAGAACAGATGTCGCTAGGGGCAGAGGCAGAGGCCGATGAGGAGCACGTGCCGCAGCTACGGAACCTACTAGAGCAGCAGTTGAGGATCCGCCAATAGTTCTAGTTGGGGGGCAGGTACCGGAGGCACCTGCTGTTACCCTCGGACTTCAGGAGACCTTAGCATAGTTCCTGAGTATGTTTGGTACATTGACTCAAGCGAGGTTGATTCCGGATGCACCATCTACTTCACAGACCGGGGGAGGAGCTCAGACTTTAGCTTCCCACACTCTAGAGCAGTGAGTTCATGTTGGTCAAGTTCCAGGTGTCATGGCGACACAGCCTGTGGTTCCAGTTAAGCCCATGGCCAGGACAACAACATCTGAGAAAGGGCAGCCTAGATTTGCGAGGTTCAAAAAAATATGACCTTCCTATATTCAGTGATTTGGCGAGACATGCACCTGCCTTGGTTGCTACAGTTAAAGAGCGTGTTCATAGATTCATTGAGGGGCTCATGCATGGTATTCGATTCAGCATGGCTTGGGAGTTGGAGTCAGATATTTTGTTTCAGTAGAGGGATTCCTCGCGGTTAGAGGGCATGTGAGACGAGGAGAGAGAGGACAGGCAAGGTCAGGTGAGAGAGGATAGGGAGGCGAGGAGTCCTCGTAGACCGGAGAGATCTGCTGGTCCTTATTTTAGAGGCAGGGTGCGACATGGTAGAGGCTTCATGGGTCAGCCAGTTCAGTTTGCGTTTCAGGCTTCGCACAGTGATTCAGGTGTTCATGGGTCTCGGAGTACCTGTACCGCACAGTTCCCATAGCCACGTCAGCAGAGAGGTTGATTTGAGTGTGAAGATACTAGCCACATGGTGAGAGATTGTCCCAGACTTCAGACATATGTGTCACAGTGAGGTATTCAGGCGAGTATAGGGCGCCCAAGAGAGGGGAGGACCAACCCGTTGATGTGTTTCATATGGTAGACTTGAGGACGTTGCGCCAGATGATTTCATACAGGTATGCCTTCAGTTTGTTCTAGAGCAGCACCTTCCGTATTTTGTTTCAATTCTGCTTATCAGGGTGAGTTCCCCCATTTGTTGCTCCACTTATGGGTGCGTTTCATGATTATCACTCTGTTTATGTGTTGCCCCTGTTGGGAGGTTTTATGAGTGATAGCCCGTATCTATCGTTTGTTTCTATTCATTATTGAGAGTTATGAGACTAGTAGTATTCCATTACGGTAGGTTTGATGTGATTCCTGAGTATTTTTTGTTACGAGCTGTGATTTTTATACTCCACCAGTGTGGGACCCAACACGTGTTGTAATTTTATTATCGGAATTGATCTAGTGAAAAGTTCCAGTTGGTTTGATGTATATCCTATTTGTGATTCAGAGTTGAGGGTGGGACCCTCGTGATTTCATGTGATTTTATGTGCTCGAACCGGGATGTGTACCGAGGTGGAAGTTATACCAGGATGAGATCCTTGTGATTTGTTCATATATTTTGATTTTTCCTTGTGTTGATTCGTAGAATTGTACTATTAGAGAGTTGTGCCTGTCGGGCTTGTTTGGTAGTTCTCGTATGTATTTCTCTCTACGTATTCAGTCATTTTCGTTCTATGCTTCTTGAGTTTTAGCTTGCGGGGTGTGCCCAGTGGTGTTAGTTGTGACTTGTTGATCCAGGTGTATAGTTATGAGGTATTCGTGTTCCTTGCATCATTGTCAGTGTTGTGGAGGTTTGAAATAGAGTTCTAATGGATATGAGGCTAATTGTCAGTGCTGGATTTGATTTCGAGCAGATATTGTGATCAGAAATGTTATTATAGACCTATGTGTGATGTGTCATGTTGTGTGATTGTATTCTATATATGCCGGCATGAGTTTTTACAGCTGAGTGAGACTGATAACGGATATGATTTAGAATCGGGTCTTTTGGAAATGAATGGAAGGTGAGAATTTTGGCGCTAAGGATTATTGGTATTGGTAGAAAAGCTAAATTACAGTTGAGATGGCGCCGTCAGGCTTATGTAGATTGGGGTGATGTGGGATCACCCACGGGTGTATGTTGGAAGTGTGCATTCAGTGATTTGATAACTTCGAGGCGAATCTTGGCACGTTTGAGGACAAACGTTTATTTAAGAGGGGGAAGATGTAACGACCCGACCGTTCGTTTTGAGAATTTAAGTTCCGTTCAGCGGCGTAAAGTCTTGAACAACTTCATATTATGTGTGTCCACTTGCGTGCATGGTTGAATTCAATTACTGCAGGTGCGAATAATGGTCCGCAAAAGCGAAAATGGCAGCTGGAAATGTGCATGTGCGAATATTTTTGTTGCAAAAGCGAAAATCCCTGAGTATAAAAAATCAGACCGCGTCATTTTGGTATTTTGAGCATATCTTGAGTTCTAGAGCTTCGATTGAGATTATTTTCACGCCATTCTTCTTGTATTTTCATGGGGGTCAGTATCTAAGTATAATTTTTGTATTTGAATATGATAACAGAAGTTCATTGTTTGAATTAATTCATGTTTTGATTGGAGAATTGGGGTTTTTTTTTATCAAACACTATTCTAAAGAGAATAATTGGGTTTGAACATCGATTTGGTATTGGAATTTGATGAAATTAGTATGATTGTACTCGTAATTAAATGGGTGTCAGATTTTGCAAATTTTGTGGGGTTTCAAGGTACGGGCCTGTGGTCAACTTTTGGGATCGATTTTTAGATTTTGATAAAGATTGAGTCTTTATGATCCGGAATAGTTTTTTATGAGTTTTATTTGTGTCTTGAAGTTATTTTGGTTGGATTTGAGCTGTCCGGAGGTCATTTCACCTGAGGAGTTTATTTAGAGTATCAATTTGTCTTATTTGAGGTAAGTATCTTGCCTAACCTTGTGTGAGGGAACTACCCCTTAGGATTTGAGTCTTCTACGTGTGTCCACTTGCGTGCATGGTTGAATTCAATTACTGCAGGTGCGAATAATGGTTCGCAAAAGCGGAAATGGCAGCTGGAAATGTGCATGTGCGAATTTATTTTTTGCAAAAGCGAAAATCCCTGAGTATAAAAAATCAGACCGCATCATTTTGGTATTTTGAGCATATCTTGAGTTCTAGAGCTTCGATTGCGATGATCTTCGCGGCATTCTTCTTGTATTTTCATGGGGGTCAGTATCTAAGTATAATTTTTGTATTTGAATATGATAACAGAAGTTCATTTTTTGAATTAATCCATGTTTTGGTTGGAGAATTGAGTTTTTTTTTATCAAACACTATTCTAAAGAGAATAATTGGGTTTGAACATCGATTTGGTATTGGAATTTGATGAAATTAGTATGATTGTACTCGTAGTTAAATGGGTGTCAGATTTTGTAAATTTTGTCAGGTTTTAATTGGAGTTATGGTTATCTTCTACTGCTTATCCTAATTGAATTATTGAATATCCTTCATAATTGCTCAACATAAAAAGGAGTTTAGATAACCTATATCTTAGTTTACTTGCCTTTATTTGGAACTATTTGACTCGTGTTGGCTTCCTTAATGTTGACTTGAATATTGTGAAATCGTTGCTACATTTTATCTTTCCTTTGTTGAGCTGTTCTCTTTACGCTAGCATTCTTTATTGTGGTTACTCCTTGTGAATGAGTTCTACCGTTTCTTTGTGATTTAAAGTTCTTGAGTTGATTTACTTGTCGTACTTTGTATTATTGTCATTGTTGTTGTTGTTGTACTTGTTGCGGTGTTGCACGAGGTTTATGCCGTGCTGTAACTGCTATCTCTGTTGGTTGCGCTGCATATTTACTTTGGGACTATAGAACGGTATTCCGGGAGATCCCATGCATATATACTTTTGGACTACGGAACGGTATTCCGGGAGATCCCCCTATACTGCATATTTACTTTGGGACTACAGAACAGTATTCCGGGAGATCCCCCAGCACTGCATATTTACTTTGGGACTACGAAACGGTATTCCGAAAGATCCCCCTGTACTGCATATTTACTTTGGGACTACAGAACGGTATTCCAGGAGATCCCCTAGCATTGCATATTACTTTGGGACTACGAAACGGTATTCCGAGAGATCCCCCTTGCGCATTTATGTTTGGGACTACGAGACGGTATCCTGGGAGATCCCTTGTTGTTATATCTGTGTTCTGAGCTGCTAATCTTCTTTTCTTATATTCATTTAAACATTCTACGTGTTGTCCATTCTTTTCCTTATACTTATTAGCTGGTACGAACTATATTAGGACACTTGCACAGGCATATGTGTAGCTAAGCAGCTCTTATCGGATATGAGATTTTCTTGATATTGCCGAGTATAGACACACATCCTTGTTTACTTGCCTTCCATGTGAGAATGGCTCAATTTGGCACGTGAGTCGTCCGTGCGGTTATGAGGGCACAAGATGCCAAGTGTTAGGGTTCAGGTATTGAGACCCATATTGTATGGTTATGAGATAAGGTGTCACAGGGTGACTTATATTCGAAGGATATTTTGTTTGAAAAGTTTATATTCAAAAAGTATTTATCTTGAAAGAACTATGTTTGAAGGATATTTATTTGAAGGAAGTATATTTCAAAAAGAAATTCTTATTGGGAAGGATTATATTCTAAGGACTTCTATTCAAAAACTTATGGGTGAAAGATTTATACTTGAGGTTTTGACTAATTTATTGGAGTTTGTTGGCTAAGACCTGATGTGAAATCTATCGCAGTTGCTGAGTTACTACTTGTGTTTACTGTATTTGTGATTTCGGATTTGGGTTGTGTATCCGTTCACTCTTCTGTGTCCTTATTATGGTGTTCTGCTGTTACTTGCTATTTTTCTTCCTTATTACAGTTGCTATATTTTTAGCCATATCGTGTAGTCTTTAGATAGATATCATGTTCTGCTATTCCTACACTTATGCTTGTTCAATTTATTAGACCAGTAGGTGTCTTGACTAGTCCTCATCACTACTTCACCGAGGTTAGTCTTGATACTTGCTGGGCACCGTTGTGGTGTGCTCATACTACATTTCTGTACATTTTTGTGCAGATCCAGGTATTGCAAAGTTGGTTGGTCATTAGCTAGCAGCACAGATTATTGCTGTGGAGACCCACGGTAAACCTGTTGCTGCATTCACAGGCTTCGGAGTCACCTTCATATTTTGCATTTCACACTATTTTTATCTATTTCCAAAACAGTTATATTTAGAAGTTGTACTAAATTCTACAGAGCTTATGACTTGTACTACCAGTTTTTATGAAATTATAAATTCTGTAAAGATTTCTATATCGAGACTGTTAGGTTTTCTTTATTATTGCTGTTATTCAGTGGATGTTAGGCTTACCTAGTCCCTAAGACTAGGTGCCATCACGATACCCAACAGAGGGAAAATTGGGTCGTGACAATACATATGTACTCCATCCCTACAAAAAAATAGTCAAAACAATCTATTATATGCTAGAAGAACAAGTAACTTGAGTCGAAAAGAATAAAGTTTGTAAATGAAAGAACAAAAAGGATGACTGAACTGCAGTTTGATCTTTGAACTTGCTGCCTGTGTCATAACGAGGGCTCAAATCAAGTTTTCATATTTCCAAAAGTGAACTCTGCAGAAAACTGTAAGCAAATTTGCAAGTAGATGAAAACAACAGTTGCGGTAATATATTACCATCTTAATATTGTACCTGAGAAAATAAAGTTTAAAAAAAAAAATTAAAGAGAACAAAGGAAGAACTCAAATCTTTTACATTAAAGTTCTAGAGTACTACAAAGTATCAAAGAAAGCTGAAGATGTACTTCATATGAAGTGAAATTTATTTGGTTCCTATTTTAGAAAGGAGTAGTCTGCATCTGTTTTTGATACCCAATTTTTCCTCAAATTATTTTTAAATTTGCATATATACCTTCAAAATCAAGTTTCATAACAATTGGTATTTTTCCACAATTTTCTCATATTTTTATAAATTTAATCCTAATTTATCCAGTATTTTTATCTCTAATAATTAATTGTAAATTGCATTACAAATAATTTCAAAGACATTTCTTGACTTAATATACTATTTTTAATCCTATTGAGACCAAATTATTTTACAATTAGCCAGATTGACACTCTTTAACTATAATTGCAATAACTTTATAATTATAGCCTAATCATATGTTTTATGCTATTTTGGCCCAATAATTAGTCATTTTATATTTTAAATACTAATTAATCATGTTAATTTAATTTTATTAAGCATCAATTTTATTTTTATAATTATCAGCTATTTTTTATAAATTATTTATCTATTTTTATGGGGTATTTAACAAATAGCCATTTTTCATTTCGATTCTAACCTATTAAAACCAGCCCAAACCCCAACTAAATGACCAAAGCCCAATTAAAATGACCCAAGCCCAAACCTCTACCTAACCCGGCCTAGGTCCTCTTAAATCCTGGCCGTTGATCATTTTGATCAACGGCTCAGATTACCCCTTTCCTTAATTAACCCTAAACAACCTACCGCAAACCCTCATTTCCCCCCTCTCATTTCTATCATTACACTCCGCCGTCCTATCCTCTCATCTCTCTCAACTCTCTTATCTCTTCGACCCCCTCTGCTAAACGTAGCCCCTTCTCCGGCCGTTGCTTTGCCGGTAACCATGGTGGTCTCACCATCACCCCCAGCCTATGGCTCTCCTTCTACACTGTATTGATGCTGTACTAAGGTTTTAAGAGAACCAGGGGCGGTTCACTTACCTCCCATGATCTCACATGCCGTTCTCCGGCCATCCATGGCCGTCCGAGTAAGATTCTATTATTTCTGGCTAGAACCAGTGGTTTCTAAGCCGTTTCTCATTCTCTTTGGGTTGTCTCTGTGAAACCCTAATTACTAGTCTCTGATTTTCTTAGATCTGTAACAGATCTTGGCATATTATGAGCCATTTTTGGTGTTTTCAAAGGTTGTTCTGTTTTCTCTAAAACAATTCTTCATTTACAAACTAGGGGTTCATAACCCTTTTTTAAAACGGTTTTCCTATGATTCTTCAGTGATATCCTACGATTTCTACTGTGTTTTAGCGATTTATTCAAGTCTCTCTCTTTATCTGAGTTGTTTTGTTAAAACCCTAATTTTTTTAGTCCTAAACCTTGAGTTCCTGATTTTGTCTCTTATAATATGTTTGCATATGTGCTTGCGTCGCATGAGTTTTATGATTCTCTGAAAATTTACCCTATGGTGTTAATCTATGTCTTTGATTTTCTTGCTTTTCCCGCTTACATCAATGTTTACTCTTTAATTCATGTGAATCCCTAAGTTCATATAATTTTACTCTACTGTGATTACTAGGGTTTCAGATTTCTTGACCATTATCTCTTTGATTCGTGTTGACTTCCTTTAGCTGATGTTGTCCTTATTCGAGTCCCCGATTCACTAGGATTAGTTCCCTTCCCTGATCTCCTATGGTAATACATTACTGATGTTGACCCATGAGTTATTCACTTACCTTATTTGATTAATTCTACTGTTAATCGATTCTTATAGACCTTTCCTTAATTAGATTTTCTTAACCTAGACTAATTACTTGTTCTATATGCTGAAATTATTTCCCTATGTGGTATTCTAGTCATACTTTGATACTTTCCCTAATTGGTGCTAATTTCCTGAGATTTGAACCTCACTCGAGAGTTTCTTGCTGATTTCCATCATTCCCTGCCTTATTTTTCGTAGTTGATTATGCTGATTCTTATGACATTCCTTAATTAATATGTTATGTACCTGGCCTAATTACCTGCCCTATATTTGTATTAGTTTGAAATATTTCCTTATGTGTTATATGTCAGCCATGTGGTATCTTTCCTTATTTGTCACATGTCTATTACCGTTTGAAATTGACCCCTTAATTGAAGGGAGTACTGACTTTGATTCTCTGATGATTAATCCTGATTCCTTTATTTACTGCTTAACTACAGACTTTACCTTATTTGCTACCTGTTTTCAAAGCTATATATACCCAGGCCTCTTATTTTTCAAAGACACGAACTGATCTGTTCAACTCTCTCTCTCTCACAAATGAAAAACTCTCTGCTCTCTTCTATGCTAGCTACTACCATTCTAAGTTAGCCGGCTGCAAGCCAAGGCTAGCTATTGTGCATCTCGTACTTCCTGTTTGTGTTACTGCTTTCTTCACTTCACTGGTATGTTCTAATTCAGATTTCAGTTCTCAAACCAACATGTTTCTATTACTGTTGTAATTCAGTGTGTTTCTAAGTTGCTTTTACTTATTATTCAACATGTATCTAGGATCCTGAACTCCCCTCTGCCTGTTAAGTTTATGCTTTACTTGTCAATGACCAACATGTTTCTGTGTCTTGTGTGAATCCCCATGCCTATGATTGGTACATTAGTGATCATGGTCATAGTTTTTTAGTGTTGATATGTTAATATGATCCAGTACTTTACTATATCCCTGATCCTCTGAACCCTTAGGTTGTTCTTATGCATGCCTATATATGTGCTTCTGCCTGCTATATGTTTGCCCTTACATGCTTTGTATTTGTCCCTCAAATCCCATTTCCCCTGTTTGTGATTGTTGGACTATCCCTGGTCCTTTGTGTGATGGTGAACTTTTATTCCAATCAAGTTTCCCTCTTCAAAACTGTTTTTCTTACTTACCCTTGCTCAAAACTGTTTTCTTACTTAAATCCTTTTTAAAAATAAAAAGCACTCTCACATATACTCTTAGAAGTCTAGGTTCTGCCCCTTCTGTGTGAGAATTGCCTTGGGACCCTTGAGCTCCCTCTGAACTTTGACACACAGAGGCTGGCCATTCCACATTGCACTTACTCTATTTTGTCTATGAAATCTGGGTGTGAGCACTGCCCGGGAGCCCTTGAGATCCTTAGGGAACTCTGACACACCCGGATTATGAGAAGGTTGTGAAATAATACCTGGTATTGAGGACTTGGAGACTTGAGCCTATTCCGTAGGCTCCCTATAGTTAACTTCTTATTTTCCTTCTATTTCAGTTGTGTAATTCGTATTCAATGGCCTGTAATAATTATTTGTAAACAACTCTGGGGTCGGATAGTGAAAATGGATGGGTGATATGCATGCTGTAGTGTAATTAAGGGTAGAAACCATGCCTCTAGGTTTATTTTCTCTATGCCAATAGCAGCCATGTTTAGGTACACCATGCCATGCATTAGACACTACTGGAAAATTCACCTATGGTTACGCATTGAAAACCGTTCCAATAGGTAAGTAAACCGTTGCCATATATGTATTGCTACGGTTCGTCGACCGTTCTACGAGCTGGCGTGCCTATAGAGCTTATGGAACGGTTTTTGGAACGGTTCTAATAAATGTTGCTATAGTATAGTCTATCGCAATGGTTTTCCCTCTTCCTATTGGTACGATTATTCTTATCAACTGCAACGGTTAATGTCCGTTACCATAAAGTTAAATGCAACAGTCAATAACCGTTACTATATCTATTAAACCGTTACGGATATTATAGAAATGGAAACAATTTCTTTAAGATATTGCAACGGTTGAACTACCTATTGTAACCGTTTTTAGATTATTTTGGAACGATTTTCAGGTCCTATGGCAACGGTTCTACTACATATTGCAACGATTTCCAGAGCCTATTGCAACGGTTTTGTTAGGTGTAACAGTTTAATAGAATTGAAAATATTGCCCCCTATAGTAAATAAGTATTTACATATATATATATATATATATATATATATATATATATATATATATA
>ML337638.1:0-24187 GCA_005239505.1 Nicotiana paniculata
TTTGAACTTGAAATTCAAAGTTAAGGACCAAGTGTCCTTAACTTTTGACACATGAAAATCAAAATTCAGGACCTAGTGTCCTTAAGTTCTGAAGCTGAAAATCAACTTCAGGACCTAGTGTCCTTAAGTTTTGAACATGGAAATCAAAGTTCAGGACCAAGTGTCCTTAACTTTTGACACATGAAAATCAAAATTCAGGACCTAGTGTCCTTAAGTTCTGAAGCTGAAAATCAACTTCAGGACCTAGTGTCCTTAACTTTTCAACTTCAAAATCAAAGTTAAGGACCAAGTGTCGTTAACTTTTGAACTTAAAAATCAAACGTCAGGACCTAGTGTCCTTAATTTTTTTAAACAATTTTCAAAACTATGATAATATTTCCGTAATATTCAGAACAACAACAAAAAAGTTAAGGACATTATGTCCTTAACGTTTTCAATTCAATTTGAAACGGGGACACCAAATCCTTAATATTATGTCCTCAATTTTTCTCGAATTATTACAGGACACGATGTTCTTAAGCTTATCAATCTAGAAATTCAAAAAAATAAAATCTAATTCATAGTAAAGAAATAAAAATCAATAGAAACACACAAAATCATAACTTACTGTAAATTTATGTTGATTTTTGGACAAGAAAGTTGAATATTATGGTTTGAAATCGGAGGAAGAAGCTTCTGCAATTCGCGATCACAGTCGGGTAAGTTGAATACTATTGCATTGCTGCTGCTGAAGTTAATTGTGGTGATCGTTAATAAAAGCTTAGGTATAACTTATAAGTTATAGCTGAAGGGTATTTTCGTTCAGTCGGATAAAAGTTCATTAAACTAATGGCTAAAGAATAAATACATTTAAAATACTGACTTTAAAACAAAGACAATATTAGTGGCTATTTGTACACATCTCCCAAAACAAAACCAAAGTCTCAACTGCGGTTTTGGCCCAACCCAGTACGCAACTCAACCGGCAGTAACTGTTATTACCTATTCATGCCGTGAAATTCAGTTGACACCGGCAGAGAACGCCTAAGGAACACTGTCGTCTCCGATGTTGCGAACAATTTTTCACTTGCGATCTTCCTCAACCCCCAAATTTTCCCTTCCTCAAGCCCTACGCCACTTCTCTCATTTCTCCATCTCTATACCAGCTCAATCAACCCACTTGCCCGTTAACCCATCACCACCGTTTACTGAAAATTCTTCATTCCATTCTTTGTCATCGCTTAGTAGCTCGCTGCTTCTACAGAAGTATCAAGATGGGTCAGGAGATGAGTTCAATACGGACCCAAAGAGCCCTCCAAAGCTATTTGTTGTTCAGCCTCGGCTTCGGCCTGATTCCATTCTCAAGCCTAAGCTTGAGGAGGCACTGAACCTGGCTAACTCCCTTGAGGAGCAAAGAGATGGGTTATATGATACTGAGTTCCTTGATAAACAATTGCCCCCTCATCTTGTCGTCCAAAACCCTGCTGCTCGATCAACTCGCGCTGGTGCGTTTTCCTTTCCATTGTTCCCCTGTTTTGTTTAGTAGGAGTAATACTTTTCGTTTTAGCTGATACCCAGCTGTAATGCAACAACAACAACAACTATTACTGCTACTACTCAATTCCAAACTAGTTGGGATCAATTGTATGAAACCGAGGAGTACATGCATTAAAATTCTGTAGGAAATAGGAAGCTTAATTTGTGGGCAGTGTAGCAAGAGTTAGCTCAACTGTAGCTTGTAACACCGAGAACTTGGATCTGCAAGGTTAAACTCATCTCGCTAGTTGGAAACAATTTAGAAATGAGCTTAATATGCTTGCTTTGCCCAAGAATATGCTTGAACTGAGGGAATAAAGGACTCCCTTTGTTCTAGTTTACGTGACCTTATTTCCTTTTTAGTCCGTCCCAAAAAGAAATCTTTTTTAGCCACACAAATGTTATGTCATTGTTAAGACCACAAGTTTCAAAAGTCCTATAGCCACACAAATTATAGCATGTTTAAGACCACAAGTTTCGAAAAGTGTTTCTTTGTTAAACTCCATGCCAATATAAACAGCATCAAATAAAATGAAACAGAGGGAGTATATTAGAAGAAGAATATAACACTCAAAGCAAGTATTGTGTATAGTTGTCTCTAGTATATGTTTGTCCTATAGTAACTCAGGTGGTCACCTATGCTCTGATATTCTTCCTTTCATAAGAGCCCAATTGTTGTTCGAGGTGGAGAGTTGGAGTCTTCTTGAAGTTATCAGTAGGAAGGATGGCTAGCTATTGCTAATTATTTTATCCATTGCTTAATTTTGAAATGATTTGTGCATTGTGCTTGCTATGATATGGCAGATACGTTTTTCGGACCTGGAACTGTGGATAATGTTAAATGCCATGTAAATGCTCTGGAAAGTAAGGTAGAGGATTTAATATCTGGATGCAATTTAGTAAATTCAGTAATCTCTCCCTGTATTATGGAACTGTTAGCGGCTGATCAGGTTGATGTTGGTCACCACCATTTTGTTGGCAGGAAGGGATAGATGCCATTTTTGTAAATGCAATTCTCACTGGCATACAGCAGCGTAATTTAGAGGTAAGTCGTTGTATTTGTTGATCTATTCATTTTCTGGTGAAAAAATAAATTAATTGAGCCATTGGAAAAGTTTCTAACTTGCTGTACTTGTTAGTATATTTATTATCTTAGGACAAACATGTTTCTCATATCCACAATTATCCATTGGCAAAGGGCTTACTGTATTTCCCTTTTCCTTTTCTGTTTATGTTTTGTCCTTCCACTGGCAGCGGGCTTGGGGTAAACCTGTTCTGGACCGTGTGGGCCTTATAATAGAGATTTTCAATGCACATGCTCAGACGAAGGAAGCAAAACTACAGGTGAAGTTCTCTCTGCTATGGTGTTCGATGTATTCTCACATGATAGTTTCTGGACCTATAGGGAATACTTAGTTCTCCGCAGTCCCTTTGACTTTCCATTAACTTACAGGCTGAGTTGGCTGCACTTATGTACAAGAAAAGCCGGCTTGTTCGTTTACGTGGTCCTGGTGGACGCTATGCTTTTGGTGTAGCTGGAGAAGCTGAAGTAGTTAGTGCCAGAGGGTAACTTTATTGCTTGCTGACTTAATCCATATTAAAGGATGCTTTTGGAAATTCAATGAGTTGATTTCTGGTCACACGTATCCACTTATCAATAATATTTTCTCTGTAATTAAGATGATTGCTAAAGTTTGGGAAACAACGTTTGCTGGTCCCGAAGTATCTGAAGTATGCCATTTTCACTTGCAGGAGAGGAAGTGGGGGACGTGGTTTCATTAGTGGTGCTGGAGAGACAGAATTGCAGCTTCAGCGGCGAAGGTTTCTCACTCACTCTGACTGAGAAGATGTGTTATTTTATTATTCTAAATCTTTTGTGGACAGATAAAGCTGGAAAGGTTTTAGTCTATCTGTAGAAATTGTAGATAACCTCTAATGTTAAATCAAGCGAAATGGATATGGGAATTCATAAGCCCAACTAGCTTGGCACTGAGGCTTAGTTCTTATTATTGCTGTAGACAAAGCTGGTAGTCAAACTTACTGTCAAGTTAGCTATAGCAATATATTGAATGTGAATGTTATGCGTACACAACTCTGTCTATGCGTCATTATGCAAGGCATCTCTGTTAACTGTTAGGAAGGTTATTTGAGAGTCAAATGAATATGAGCCTGACTTACTATATTAGAGACTTCGATGCATAATGAAGCTGAATGGATGAATGACTCTAGCATGGAATAGGATCAGTTGCGTTTTGTCTTCTGTATAAAGGACAGTGATTTAGTATGTATAATAGCAACTATTACTCCTTTCAGTGGCTATAAACTTATTGTATTTTTAGTGATCACGTGTCTATTTTATGGAACTATTTGTCAAGAAAAATGAAGCTGATTAGTAACTAGAAAAATAGAATGTGATAATATATGATTATTCCCTGAAAAGTTTGTCAACAGAAATATGTATCACTCCTTTTCCAATTTTTTCTTTTTGATTGGTGAATTATTTTCAGTCAATAGTATAGGTTTTCTAGTATATACTTTAAACACTCCCTTTGGTATTGTCACCACTTGCCTGACGATGGTCCAATATCGTTTAGCTCATGCCTGTATCCGTATGATATATTTCTACTCTAACTGCCTTCGGTTTCAGAATTTTAGAACGGAGGAATCAGTTGTTATCTGAAATTAAAGAGGTTCGTCGCACACGAGCTTTGCAACGCGCTGCTCGCAAGAGGCATGGAGGACCAGATGGTCAAGAAATTCCTACAGTTGCTGTTGTTGGTTACACAAATGCTGTAGGTTGATCAGAACTACATGAATCCCTTTAGTTTGATATTAATGCAATCTCTTGGTATTCATTGAGTTTGTTTTTTTAACAGGGGAAATCTACCTTAGTTAGTGCAGTCTCGGACAGTTATCTCTACTGCGATGATCGGTATAGTAAAGCAGTTGCTAGTCTGTACCTTCATTCTGATCCTGGCTATCTATTAAGCTTTTAACTCCTAACTTGCCACCATGCCCTTCTATATCTTATGCTGGCAAGATGAGTTATATGACACTATCTGACATTTGGGCTCTTCATTTGCAGATTGTTTGCCACAGTGGACCCCAAGTTAAGAAGTGTCATTCTCCCATCAGGGTAATACAAAATTGGGTGAATTAGTTAGACCTTCCATCTAGTTTAGCGAAATTAAGTGGACTTCCTTTTAATCTGAGAAATATATAAGATATCTTCTTTACTTTTCCCAAAGAAAATATCTACGATTTCTCCTCAAGTTTAATGTTTTGTTACACCTACCTCTGCCTCTGTTATTTGTGCTATTAAAAGCAATAGTGTCATAAAAATTAAAGTTCTTATTCGAATTTTGTGTTACAATGGTAATGTCTTACCTAAAATCTATAGGAGAGCCAAGAGAGAAATTTGACAAATTTTATACGTTGTAGCTTATGACTAAAAGTTAATTGCTGATGGACTTCAAGTTTAATGAGTTCACTTACTGTTTTCTCCATGCAGTTAACTTTTGTATTTTCATTTAACTTTTTACTCGAAAAAGTAGTCAAAGTTTCGCTAACAATCAATTTTAAAAAATGAGGCTATCTTGCTCCGAGTATTCAAATGGACTTCTACTGTTATACAAGTAGGTTCTATGATATTTCTCTCAGTGAGTGGAGGTCCATGAGATTTTCTTAAGTAGATGGGATGTCTAAATAATTGACTTTACAAAATTTTAAAGTTGAAAAAGTGATTTATGCCTTTCCCCAAGGCTGATGGCTCGGCCCTTTTTTGGTCAATTGATTAAATACTTCATATGCAGAAGGAAAGTGCTGCTCAGTGATACTGTGGGATTCATATCGGATTTGCCAACACAGGTGAGTGGATAGTATCAGTACCCGTTCCACCTCTTGTTATGGCATCAAAGACCTTCAGAATCACTTGGAGACTTGTTTTTGCAGCTAGTAGAAGCCTTTCATGCAACATTGGAAGAAGTTGTTGAAGCTGACCTCCTTGTGGTTATCTTCTTTCTCTAATTACATTTTCGATGGTGTTAACATACTATGTGGTGGAGACCATAGCTCCACACAACTATTCAACTCAAAATTGCAAATCCTTGAGCTGAAGGAAAGTTGCTTGAACTTAGAAGCTTCTAATCTGACGGTTTGCTTAATTGTTGCAGCATGTGCTGGACTCAAGTGCACCAGACCTAAAGGAGCAGCGGGAAGCAGTGTTGCAGGTTCTTGGGCAGATAGGAGTCTCTGAGCATAAGCTCCAGAATATGATTGAAGTTTGGAATAAGGTAGGGAAAATAACTACCATTCCCACAATTTAAAGACAGGCGATGATAATCGGAAGTTCTAATACATGGATCCAGATGCATTGCTTCAGTACTTTTATATTTATGTAGATTGATCTCCATGAGGATTTCGTTGGAGATGGTTATTGCAACGAGCATGAAGTTTCTAGCTGGTCAGACAAAAACAATGATGTTGCATCCAATAACTTGTGTGAAGAGGACCTCCCTGATTATGGTGCTAATGAAAATGAGGACTTTGAGCAATCAGAAAAGCTTGGACAGGTCATAGATGATCAACAAGGTAACTACTCTGATGAATGGTTGATCTCAGACGATGAACAAGATTCCTGGGTTGATTATAATAGTTCCTCGGTGGGCTGTGGGAGTACTGAGGTCCAGCAAAACAACCACTCTATGAAGTCGGATGTTATTAGTAGCGAAACCCAGTCCGTTTCTGAGTCTTCTACAGATACACATGTCAAGACGTCTGCCTTAACAGGTGTTGGATTGCAAGAGTTGCTGGAGCTTCTTGATGAAAGATTGAAGCCCCAGAAAACCATAGAGAAGAATATCTTTAACCGCAAATGGAGACCACCACGCACAGAGGATAGCAGAATAGCAGTTGAACAATAGTATATATAAAGAGCAAGACAAGCATTCCATCTCAAGGCAGTTGCGTTTATCCACGACTAAAGAGGAATTAAGTTCTAACACAATTAGGAGGATTTGTGACTAGTAGCTACATGCATCTCCTTGACATGGAAGATTGGAACATGGATTGGAGCTGCCTTTGGTCATTGGTTATTGGGGATGTGTTCACTCCTACTGTGAATGCTACACTAAGGTTGTCCTATATCTGGTGTTTCTATTCTCTGACTATCCAGAACTGCCTATCAAACATCGAATTGCATTCTTAATTGCATTAAATTCCAAATTGACGATTTTTTTGGAAGTTAGCCAGTTGGTTAATCTTTGGTTTTGTTATTACTTGTTAGTTTAATTTCCCCTCTTGTTCTTTTTTAAAATATTTATATCAAAACAAGAAAGTGTATTAATTTGTTATGATCCTATTAGTTTAGTTGCTAAATCCGAAGTTCACTTCTGGAATAAGAAGACAGGTTGTTAGAGTTGTTAGAATTAGTTAGAAGGGTTGGGTTTGCATGTGACTTCCATTAGTTAGTTATAACTAACTTTCCCGTCAAATGTACTAGTATATAGATTTGAGCTCCTATGGTCGTATTGTTCAGCTTTTGAGAATTAATATTAATAAACTCGTCTCTCTTTCTTCTCTCATTTACACTCAAATTACAGTTGAGTTCTAGGGATTTTGTTCAAGAGTAATTCTTCCATTTTTACTCTTTAGGTTTCTCTTTCCTTTTACTTAGCTCGCAATTGCTGGAATGTATCATTGGTATCAGAGCTGGTGATTACTTGGACTGGAAATGGGCGATCATAGTACTCGTATGGCAGAATTACGCAAGGATGTTGATGCTCTCAAAGAATTTGTGGAGACAGTGGTCAATTCTGTAACAGAATTGACCAATTCTGTAACAAAATTGACCAATTCTGTAGAAACGAGAGTGGCGCAGGCTTTGGAGGAAATCAGAAGAATGATAATCAACAACGGAGGAATCCTGCACCTAATGGTCCAGTGTTGGACAATCTTAGGCAGATAACTTCTGTTCAAGATTATGTTGATAATTTTGATGAATTACTCAATAGAGTTAAATTGCAAGAGGAGTATGTTGTTAGTTGCTTCCTAAGAGGATTGAAACCAAAAATTGGCCTACCTATTAAGATGTTAGGTCCCAGATCTTTAGTCAAAGCTATTAAATTGGCCAGAATTCAAGAGCAAACTTTAGAAGTGCAGAAAAGAAGTTTTTTTACCAATCCCATCCTTCCTACTCCCAGAAATGTTCCAAGATTTCAATCTGCAATTCCCTCTTCTCAAGGATACAACTACCTGTTATCTAAACCTAACCAAATCTTTCCAAAATAGCAACTTTCTTACCCTAGCAGTTCTAAGCCATCCTACAAAAATCCTAAGCTCTTGACTAGTGCTGAGATAGAAGAAAAAAGAAGCAACGTTGTGTTTTCATTGTGATGAGAAATACACTGTGGGACATGTATGTAAGAAGAAGAGGCAATTTTTCTCTATGGAAGTAGAAGAAGGAGATGGACTGATGGAATTGGAGGAAAAAGTCATGTTGGATCCAGCAGAATTTGTTGACTATGATAGCCCAAGGCCTTGAAACCGATTCAGAAGGGCCTATCTTACCTCATGTATATATGCATGCCATGAATGGTGCACACCACATGCAAGTCCATATTGAAAGATAAGGAAGGCAAGTCAAAGCGGAAAGAAATCCTTAGTTGGAGCAGTAGCCAGAGAAGCAAGAGCAGTAAGGAGGGTGTGGTTGGTATGTCACTGGGTCGATGGGGGAACCCGTAAGAAGAGGGGACGACCCGCTGAATTCACATCATAAATCGCCAACAAACCATAGTAGATCTATGATTAGCCCTAGGTCGGGATGGTCCTGTCGAAGAACTTGATTCATGCAAAGAAAGAAACTCAGGATAGGAGACTTATGGAAGCAGCGGGGCTGGGTCTGCGAGTGAAACCCCAAAACCTCAAATCCCCTAATGCCTATCAAATAAGAGTCCGACCGAGGATCCGGCGCGAAATTCTTGGGTCATCTCATTGGGTTCAGAAACCACACGTTTCTCTGGATCATCATAGCATACTTCCACATATCCACTCAGAGGAAGGTCTTTTCGTAACGGATAATCCTCGAAACCATAATCTGTTGATATACGGCGTAGATCCGGATGATTGATGGAAGAAACACCAAACATATCCCAAACTTCTCGCTCCCACCGGCCGGCTGATGGAAATAGACGGACTACCACGCCTTCGCTATCGCAAGAATATAGTGATCGAAGAGCTATGGATCAGCTACTTTGAGGTCTGATCCGAAGGTAAACTCTAGATACATCACACATGCGATTGACGACTTTTGGATCGAAAGAGAAGCTAGGGTTCAAAAGGGCCAATGAAAATGCTTGTGGACTGACTTTCTAGGCCTTGTCTCTTGCATAGCACACTCATCTCGCTTTTCGTTCATTTTCGCCACGAAAATATAGCCGCCGCCATAATAAGAACCAGGCGAAGAAGCTAGAAGCTCTTCTGTTAACATGAACATGAATTAGATTCTATTCTAATTATTTATTCTTAAGAGAATCCCCCACCCTAACCATTCTTAAGACCACCAAGCTTTGTCAAATGAATTCGACACTTTCTGCTTTCGAGCTACACCGGGGGCAAAGAGAACGAAACTCAAAGGAATTGACGGGGGCCTGCACAAGCAGTGGAGCATGTGGTTTAATTTGATACAACGCGCAAAACCTTACCAGCCCTTGACATATGAACAAGAAAACTTGTCCTTAACGGGATGGTACTGACTTTCATACAGGTGCTGCATGGCTGTCGTCAAATCGTGTCGTGAGATGTTTGGTCAAGTCCTATAACGAGTGAAACCCTCATTTTTTGTTGTTGAGACATGCGCAAAAGGACCTGTCAAGCCTTAGAAGTCAAAGCATGCATTATATATCATCATGCATAGCTTATTAGCTATAGTAGCTGCATTTCAAATATGATGCGCTAGGAGCTAATGAAAATCATCTAACTCAATAGGCTACTGGTGCTTATTATGTTCCCAATCTATGAAAGAAGAGTCGAATTCCTCGAAATAAGATTCGACAAACAGAGAATAAGCTGTAAATCTTAGTTCTCGTAAGCGAGTGAATCAGCCTTCCTTATAGCTCTTTCTTCCTTTCTTATGAACTTTTGCTTTACTTGGACCATTCCATTTCTCGATTCCCTCGATTGGCTGCTTTCTACCGGAATGTCAACAGGTTAGGCAGCTCTAAGGTTTTTTATATTCAGTGGAAGGCAGGCTGAAACTCTGCCCCAACCAAGTGAAACTAAGGGTCTGAAAGAGTTCACGATCTGACCTATGGGGTGTTAACCCTCGGAGGACGGCTAAGAATGTCCATTAAAAGGAGCGATGGGTCTTTTTTCGAGCACGAATAGAACGATCTAAAGGGGTTGTAAAACCTAGAGAGATGGCATATCTTTTTGATGAATGTGGTATCAGTTCCCTTTTTTTTTAAAAAGACCTAATCTTGAAGTCAAGGCTTCTATATTGCTCGATCTTTCTTGACGAAGAGAATGGCATACTTACGTCTCAAGATTGCAGACCTTTTCGATCAGTTGAGTGGAGCACGATACTTCACGAAGTTTGATTTGCGGTCTTTTTCTCGTGGTAGGTAGGAGTATATTGGGTCATATGGAATTTTCCCATTCTCTCCCCCGATCGAGATATCCCCCGTTTCACCCAAGAAAGATAAATTTAATAATCAAAAATTTGGAGTGTGAAGTGAAATTAGATCCATTTTTGAGGGGATTCATATTACTATTATCAATTAGAATAATTTATCGTTGGCTTGGCTGTACTAAAAAAATGAAGTATCCAGGCTCCGTTTAGAAAAAACACAATTGGATTGGTAAGATATCTATGATTGCTATTCATATTTTTTCTTTGTAAAGAGATCCCAATTGTCAAGCAAAGTTATCTCAACTCTAAGAAATACTTGTCTAAAATGAATTGAAAAAAAAAAGCAATACAAAAAGAAATGGTAATGGGAGCATTTGTCCTATATGTACAAATCCAAATCGGGCGGATCTTTACCTGGAGTAGAGCATAAACCTAAAAAGATGAAACAGACCCATTCATGAACAAGAAAATACAATCGCGGTTTGGATTAAATCTCGATGAAAGAATACATCAATGATAAGTATAAAGACCCTTTCTTATAACTTCAAATTTTATAATAGAAAATCGAAAATATAAAAAAGGAGTCAAAACTCGTCTTTATGAAAGAAGAAAAGCCCTTTCGTTAGATGTAAGAAAGAACCTTTCTAGAAAAAAAGAAAGAGGACTGGAATCTATACATTGATTCACAATTTTTTTGAACTGTATGCATCAAAAGGCGCATGTACGGTTCCTAAGGGATACAATTTAACCCTAATCAACCGACTTTTATCGAGAAAGATTACTTTTTTAGGCCAAGAGGTTGATAGCGAGATTTCGGATCAACTTATTGGTCTTATGGTATATCTCAGTATCAAGGATGAGACCAAAGATCTGTATTTGCTTATAAACTCTCCTGGGGGATGGGTAATACCTGGGGTGGCTATTTATGATACTATGCAATTTGTGCGACCAGATGTCCATACAATATGCATGGGATTAGCCGCTTCAATGGGATCTTTTATCCTGGTCAGAGGAGAAATTACCAAACGTCTAGCATTCTCTCACGCTTGGCGCCAATGAGGTTTTTATTTGAGAGAAAAAAGAAGGTTATGCCTTCGCCATATGAATACTAAGTAATAATAGCATGGCACTTCGAATTTGATATGAGAAATTTTTATATTGTTTTTTTTAAACATTAGATTCTATATCGAGAGAGTAGTATGAGATAAGGGGTATTTCCGATTTTCTCTTATCTATCGGGAGTTCAGTTCAGCGTCACAAACTTTTTTGTTTTCATTCCGGAGAGTTCTTAACAATATTTATGTTATGAAAGAGTACGGGAAAAAAAAGATTTTTTCCTTATTTGATCGGATTAAAGAGAAACTTTGGGATTGTTGAATCACATACAAAAAAAACATATAAAGCAACGGAGCCATCATAGTATTTTTTAACTCCTCCGAAAGGAAGGATGGAAATTTGATCATTTACCGATCCGAGCCTGGTAAATTCTATTTTTCTCTTTCTTCAATAGAAAGGAGGGGAGGTCAATTTTCTTGTAGATCCGTATGCACAAAAGATGCCTGTACGGTTGTTCAATTCTATTTTTTTTCTATTCTTTATCATGCGAGATAGGGGAAGCTTTTATTTTGTTATATCATCAGGGTAATGATCCATNACATGTACAGTTGCTCAATTCTATCTTTTTTCTATTCTTTATCTCTCTTTTCTCTTTGCTTTATCATACGAGATAGGGGAAGCTTTTATTTTGTTATATCATCAGGGTAATGATCCATCAACTTGCTAGTTTTTTTTATGAGGCACAAACAAGCGAATTTGTCTTGGAAGCGGAAGAACTGATGAAACTGCGTGAGACCCTCACAATGGTTTATGTACAAAGAACGGGGAAACCCTTATGGGTTGTATCCGTGTTAGCAATAGAAGCCCAAGCTTATGGAATTGTTGATCTTGTAGCGGTTGAATGAAAATAACATGGATTTCGCGCAAATCTGTGATTTGAGATTTTATCTTCGAATTGAATATTCTATTAAATAGAAGTAATTTGAGAAATTATTGATTCAAAAATTTCTATCGCTACACCCCTTTTCAACTATCTCAAATAACCGAAAGGTGGGAGGCAGGGCTCGGTCTCAAGGTTTAATTTAAAGTCACTAGTCTGTCCAACTGCACGAGTGACGCCATCATGCTTGAACCTTTGCTGCATAAGTTATATAGCTGAATGCGAGAAGGAAGGTTCAAGTTATGGCTGCCTCATGGGATGCTTATTTGAAACCTTTGTCCGGTCAGTGCGAGAAATAGAGAAGTGATGTAAACATAAGAATGGAAGGTTTGCTTGTCAGTTGTCGGGCCATCTTTTTCACCCACTCTTCATTCAGGGTGATTCGAACCAGGGGAGGATCTTCCACCTTGTTGGTCATAGCACCAGTACTTGAACGCTTACTCTTACTGCTCTTCTCAGCTTCACCACTTTTGGATGCCTTGAGGTTCTTGTTTGAAGTCATTTGTTTATCACAGAACAAGTCCCCCTCAGTCACTGCCATAGTTGACCCTCTCTTCCAGATCCTCGCTATAGAGCCAACAGTTGGAGGGGACAATGACAAATCCTCAATTTCATCTTGTCCAAGATGCTCCATTGGCAATGAGGAGCTAGACGAGTATATGCAAAACCTCTACCTCATCGACTACATCTATCGCTGAACCAACTAAACATCCACTTGAAACGACATAATAATCAGAACCGACTGCAGCTTCATTGACTGAATGAACTGGTGCCGGTTAGGAAAGCTAGAACTCTTGTAAACTAGCTTGATTAAGGGTAGTAGTAAAGACAATGTCAGTACCACTGAAAGTGCGATAGTCCTTCAAGCAAGGGACTTGGGAAAACAAAGTCCTTACTCGTATTCCACCAACAACTCGCGTATCGTATAGAGCTTTTTCCTATCCTTTCCGCATAGACTTTCTTCGCACCTGTGTCAAAAGCCATTTTAGTTTTACTCAAGAGTAAGAATGATAAAGCATTTCGCAAGCTTGAATCCCTATAGAAAATCTCCCACGAGTCTTTTTTGCACTTTCATCCATCTTTTTTAACCTGATACCTTTGCAGAGGCCATATCTCAACCCTGTTGGAAGCTCTATGCAGAAAAAGATCGTCGAACTAGATTGGTTTGCTACTTGGGTGAACCGAAGCTTAGCCGACTACTTTAGTAGAGCAACACCGGCCTTGCTTCTCTTGATCCCCACCCACCTCCCGTAGAGGCGGGTCAATATCAATATCTATACCAGAGATTGATTTTAGCTTTATCTTTTCAGAGAAAGGAGAATTCCTTCTGTACTTACAAGAATGCTACTTAGGGAGAAGAATCTCTTGACTCAAGAGCACCTCAGTTTTTTAGGGTTCATACATGCATTGATCCAGTCGAAGAACCTGCTCCAGAGCGACTACTCCGCCTAGCCTATCTTCCTTCCCGCCCCCGGTTCTCTATGCTCGGTTCCACAATCAATCCCAGATCCATTTATTTGAGGGCGCCTTTTGAATCAAAAAGGGTCACCCTTTTCGAAAGGCAAACAGCCTGCTTTGCAAGCAAATATATAGCCGCACCCTTTGAGTCGTTGCGAGCCGGAAAGCGTATCGACTGTTTGAGTCACGAAAGGAACAAGCATTAACTAAGAGCGTTATCCATTACTACACCTCCTACCGAACATGAGGATGATCTTAGAACCATGATGGTGACAGTATCAGTCAAAGGAAAGGCACTCCATGTGCTCATTGATACTGGTAGTACACATAATTTCTTGGATCCTAACACTGCCAAGAAGTTAGGGTGTGTTCTGACTGCCATAGCTCCTTTTGCAGTATCAGTAGCTGGTGGTAACAAGGTACAAAGTCATTATGTTTGTAAGAAATTGGTGTGGAAAATGCAGGGAATATCTTTTGACTCTGACATGCTTGTATTACTTATTGGGGGATGCAATATGGTTCTTGGCATCCAATGGTTGATCACCTTAGGTGATATCTTATGGAATTTTAGGAAACTTAAAATGGAGTTCACTATCATGGGTAAGAAGATCTCTCTAAGAGGTATTCAACCACCTGCTGCTAAGCTCATACAATCAGGAAAGATGGATAAGCTCTTTGCTAAGCCAGCAGAATTATGCATGATTTCAGTTGAAGTACTGACATAAGGAGATCCAAGTGAAGTTGCTAGTTTGTCTTCACTGGTATCTCAAGATCAAGACCAGGAGAAAACTGCAGAACTAGACTTAGTCATGCAGAAGTACAAGGACATATTGGAGGAGCCCAAAGGACTACCACCCTCAAGAAAGCATGATCACATGATTGTTCTAAAAGAGGGTACTGCTCCAATCAACAAAAATCCCTACATATATCCAGCTATCCAGAAGGATGAAATTGAAAAGATGGTAGATGAGATGTTGAATTCTGGGGTGATCAGACACAGTACCAGCCCCTACTCTTATCCTATTGTGCTGGTGAAGAAGAAGGATGGAACATGGAGAATGTGTGTAAGATTATATGGAATTGAACAATTGTACAGTGAAGGATAAGTTCACAATTCTTGTTATTGAGGAGCTATTAGATGAATTACATGGGGCCAAGTATTTTTCAAAGCTGGACCTAAGGTCGAGGTACCATCAAATTAGGGTGTTTGAGTAGGACATCCCTAAGACAACATTTAGGACTCACCAAGGCCATTATGAATTCATGGTAATGCCCTTTGGGTTGGCTAATGCTCCCTCAACTTTTCAGAGTCTCATGAATCAGATCTTGCATAGTTATCTTAGGAAATCCATTCTAGTTTTCTTTGATAACATCCTCATTTATAATTCTAGCTGGTCAGATCATATGATTCACTTAAAGGAAGCTTTCCAAATACTAAGATCACATATGCCGTTTGTCAGAGAAAGCAAGTGTGCTTTTGGAGTCACACAGATAGACTATTTAGTTCATGTTATAAGTAATGAGGGAGTGGCTATGGATCAACAAAAGGTGTCAGTTGTGTTGAGTCGGCCTCAACCAACCACATTAAAGGCATTGATGGGTTTTCTTGGTATTACTGGATACTATAGAAGATTCATCAAGAACTATGGTTTTATTGCTAGACCATTTCATGATTTACTTAGAAAGGGAAACTTTGTCTGGAACTCCTTGGCCACTGAAGCCTTTGAAGCATTAAAGAAGGCTATTAATTTTGCTCTTGTTCTAACATAGCTTGACTTCTCGAAGGATTTTGTGATAGAGACTGATGCTTCAGGTGAAGGCAATGGAGCAGTGTTGATTCAAGACAACAGACTAATAACTTTCTTTAGTAGGATTGTCAGGAAAGAACAAAGCCATACCAGTCTATGAAAAGGAACTCTTGGATTTGGTAAGTGCAATCCAAAAATGGAGACCTTATCTTTTGGGCAGGCACTTTGTGATCAAGACAGACCATCACAGTATTAAGTATCTATTGGAACAAAGAATCACTACACCTAGCCAGCATAAATGGTTAGTGAAACTATTAGGCTATGACTATACCATATCCTATAAAAGGGGAAGGAAAACATTGTAAAAGATGCGCTATCAAGAAAGGAGGAAGCCATTCAACTCTTCAGTATTTCTGGAGATTCATCAAAGTTATTGGACTCTATGAAGCTTAGCTGGGATCAAGATCCACATTTGCAAAAATTGATACATAGTATTCAGTCTGCTTCCAATCCTAAACCTAATTATTCATTCATTGGTGGTGTATTAAGCAGTAAGGGTAAGATGATGGTAGGAGCTGACCCTACTCTTAGGAAGAAGCTACTGACATTTTATCATGACAGTTCTATGGGAGGTCATTCTGGAGTCATTGCTACATACAAGAGGATAAGACAGGACTTTTATTGGAAGAAGATGAAACAAGATGTTTACAAGCATATAAGAGAGTGACACCTGCCAAAGGTGCAACGGAGATAATGTAGCATATCCTAGCCTACTCCAGCCTTTACCAATTCCAAAAAAAGTTTGGCAAGATATTTCAATGGATTTCATAGAAGGTCTACCTAAAGCAGCTGGTAAAGAAGTCATTTTTGTGGTTGTTGACAGGCTGAGTAAGGCTGCTCACTTCATGGCACTCAAGCATCCTTATACAGCTCTAGATGTGGCTCAAATTTTATGGATGTGGTGTTTAAGTTGCATGGCATGCCTAAGACTATAGTTTCATATAGGGACAAGGTGTTTACCAGCAAATTTTGGCAAGAGTTATTCAAGTTACAGAAATTTTCACTCTTAACTTCCTCTGCCTATCATCCTCAAACAAATGGGCACACTAAAGTTGTTAACATATGTTTGGAGTGCTATTTTATATGTATGACCTTTGACAAAGCCAATGACTAGCCACTTTGGCTACCCTTAGCAAAATGGTGGTATAATACCACTTTTCACTCAGCCACCAACATAACTCCTTATGAAGCAGTCTATGGACAAAAGCCACCTCCACTCGTCCCTTACATGCCTCTTGATTCTCAGCTAGAAGTGGTTGATAGGAGTTTGCAGGCTAGGGAAGCTACCTTGAGAGCTCTGAAGAATCACCTAGAAAGAGCTCAACAACGAATGAAGTTGCAGGAGGATAAGGACAGAACTGAAAGGTCTTATAATGTAGGTGATTGGGTTTTCATTAAGCTCCAGCCATACATGCAACTTTCCTTGAAGGATCATGCCTATCAGAAGCTCTCAGCAAAGTTTTTTGGACCATTTAAAATACTGACCAGTGTGGGATATGTTGCTTATACCTTAGATTTACCACCTCATTTCAAGATTCACCGCACCTTTCACATTTCACTACTCAAGAAGAAGCTGGAAAACCACGCTGCTTCAGTCACACTGCTTATCGGCACTCTGAATCTGGACATGTTTTGTTCGAACCTGGAGCCATTGTAGACAGGATATTGGCCAAGAATCATGGCAAGGTTATTGCACAGGTTCTGGTGAAGTGGTTGAATTCTCCACCTGAAGACAGCACTTGGAAGGACCTGCAATCCTTCAAGATGAAGTTACCTCACTTCAATACTTGAGGATAAGGATTCTTGAGGGGGGNGGGTTGTTACGATCCTATTAGTTTAGTTGCTAAATCAGAAGTTCATATCTAGAATAAGAAGTCAGGTTGTTAGAGTTGTTAGAATTAGTTAGAAGGGGTGGGTTTGCGTGTGACTTCCATTAGTTAGTTATAACTAACTTTCCCGTCAAATGTACTAGTATATAGATTTGAGCTCCTATGGTTGTACTGTTCAACTTTTGAGAAATAATAACAATAAACTCGTCTCTCTTTCTTCTCTCATTTACACTCAAATTACAACTGAGTTCTAGGGATTCTGTTCAAGAGTAATTTTTTCATTTTTACTCTTTAGGTTTCTCTTTCTTTTTTCTTAGCTCGCAATTGCTGGAATGTATCGTAATTTGGAAAACAAATAGTGGTTTGAACAAGTGAAGGGACCAAAACTAAATGACAGGTTAGATGTTGCAATTCTGAAGCCATGTTTGTTGAGGATTGTTGAAGGTAGGTGTTTATTAAATTTCCTCCCTAGGTTCACGTGTTGGGTTTTATTATTTTAATGAAAAAGTATTAAAATGGAGTTTCAACTTTTGTACCCTAGAGAAAGAAAGAAAAATTACCTCATATTTGACGCCATATTTTTCGCCTCCAGGCATGTTTAGGGAATTCCAATGTTACATGACTTCAACTTTTGTGTAAGACAAAATTTAGTTAATAAATAAATATTGTTCTCACTTGAAATTATATGTGTCCCTGTACTATCAAAAATTAGTTATTAGTACCCTGTTATACTATCATTCACTATCTACCCTTGCCGTTACCCATTTTAATATTTTTGCCCTCACATTTAACGAACTCTTTCTATATGACACGTGGCATGATCTTAAACAGTCTAACCATCTACCCTTTTACCCTACCCGTTCATCAACGACCCGATATCCAAACTCACCCTAAAAGAACCCTAAATCTAATCCATGCATATGGTTCTTCTCCTTAGTTTATATGGAGGAAACTGTTTCAGCCTATCTAAGATTGCTAGACTAAAAAATAAATCAGATAATTCTTTAACTTCAGTATTTAGGGAAATTTGTAGTAGAAATTTCAAGTTAGAGTTTTAAGAGTTGGTTGTGTTTCAAATCGAGAGCTGAAAACTTAAACTCAAATTGTGGCTCATTGTTTGGACGATTTGGTATTCGAACACTTGAATAACTTTCAAGTACTTTGTGATGCTGGTAGTTTGAGTTTTGGGCGAAAATTTTAGATCCACCATTGGTGAACAAACTTTGAGCTTTAGAAGTGGGTTTGATGTTTGAACTCGAAAAAGACAAACTGGTATTTTAATTTCGCTGATGTTTGTTCGAATTGGTGCTTTTTATTGTAATTAGTATTGTTTATAAAGCTTCAGTTGTTAGTACATTGTTAAAACTTGGATTGAAGAATAAGAATCTCATTGCTAAAATTTCGAGAGCTATTCGTTCATAAAAATTAAAAAAAAAAAAAAAATTCCATTGTTGAACCTTGAAGGTCTTGGGATTGAACTAGATTGGAAGGTTATTTGGGACAAATTTGAACTATATTTGGTCGATATTTGACAGCTCAAAATGCAGCAATTGTTTATCTTCAAGAACTTTGCATAATTCTGAAAATTGCTGCAATTTTAAAATTGCACTTTAATGTGTTCTAACTCCATTTCTTTGTTTACTCTTGGTTAGATTAGCTTAGCATTAATATATATTAACTAAAATCTAGTTTTTGCGTTCTTAAATTGTCTGTGCTAATTTTGTTTGCACTACATTATCTCAGGCCGGTAAAAAATATTAGTTTTCAAGGAAAGAATTTTGTAAAATAAAGACCTAATGCAAAGAAAGAGAAGAGATGGATATAAGGAAAAGTTATAAATTGCACTAATTATGAAGTTAAGGAGAGTGAAAAAGGTAATTTAAATGAGTCTGGAGTTACGGGTATGGATACTAGGAATAACTAATAGGGCTCCGTAAGTCTCCCAACTCTTTACTTAAAAATTGTCACGACTCAAAATCCATAAGGTCGTGATGGCGCCGGACACCACTGTCAGACAAGCCAATCATTAAATGGTTAAGTTAAATTTCTATTTTAGCATTTTTGAAAATCATTACCTTTCACTTTAATACACGATAACTGAATAAAATCCGCTAAGTAAATATGACAGTTTAATATTTCATTTTATAAAATACATCTCAAACACATCCCAGAACCCGGTAACACAAGTACATGAGCGTTTTCTAAGAATTTTTAAAATTCTACAAAGTTTGTCCGAAATACAAATTGGACAAGGAATAAAATGAAAATATAATACATAGAGGAAGACTTTGCCGACTGCGGGTCGTCTCCGAATGATTCAGCTCGTCTAATTCCCCAAGTCAGCCATATTGTTATGGAGGTACCTGTGCAACAAAATGCACAGCAAGTGTAGCATGAGTACGAAAATAACGTGTACTCAGTAAGTATCACGCTTAACCTCAGAGAGGTAGTGACGAGAGGTCGACTTGACACTCACTAAGGTCCAACAAAATAATTCCACAAGATATGATATCAGTAATAGGCATACGAGGATGATAAAAACATTCACCATTAAAGATAAGTGTAATTCAAATAAAAATTGAAAGTAAATAAACAATTACTACTTCATTTTCTCCCAAATATCTTAAATAAATAATTAATTCTTCATTTCCCCCCAAATATCTTGTCACTTCAAACTCCATGAAATCATTAACAATTTAGCATGCGCATACGGGATAAGCACAACCGGCGTGAGCCATCATAATAATCATATATGTGCATTGCCGAGGGTCGAACGGCCCGAACCATAATATATCTTTCAATCTCGTCGTGGCGTACGGCCCGCTCCCATGAGAGTGGGGGAAATAACACTCCGCTCGCGGAATGTAAATTGTGAAGCGGTCACATGCACGCACAATATTAACCATAATGTATCTTTCGATATCGCTGTGGCGTACGGCCCGCTCCCATCAGAGTGGAGGAAATAACACTCCGCTTGCGGAATGTAAATTGCGAAGCGGTCACACACAGTCATGCACAATCAAACAGTCCATCCTGATTACACCGGGAAAACAAATACTCAAGTAAATGACAAATTTCTCTTTTAAAAGTCACAAAAATAGTATTTAAATCTTTTCTCGAAATTCATTTGCCAAGTTTAATAATATTCAATAATATAACCTTATCAGGAATACAATTATCCACGGAGGAGTCAATTCTCTTTCTAAATGATTAAGAAAGGTACACTCTAGCCTTCTTAGGAAATAAATTACCAATTCAATAGCATCATCGGTCTAACATTATTGGCAGGATCACATGTACAACATGTAACGCATGCTAGTGGGTCCTAGACTACCCGGACATCATGCGTACGTAGCCCCCACAAATAGTAGCACAAATTTAATTAGTTCACCTATGGGGACAATTCCTCCTCACAAGGTTAGAAAGAGACTTACCTCGCTTCGAAATTCCATAACCGGCTCCCAAGCCCTTCCGACGACTCCAATGGACGCACAACGCTCCAAAACTATCCAAATAACGACAAACCAATGAAAATATACTCTAATATTTGCAACAATTCAAATTATATAATTCCCCAACTCCGCTCAGTGAATTGATCAAAATGCCCTCGGGCCCACGTGTCCGGATTCTTAAATTTCTCGAAGATAAACTCTACCCATAGCTTTACTAGTTCAAATATACAATTTACTCAGATATTCATGCTCAATTCGTGGCTAAAATCTAAATTACCAAATTTTCTAGATTTTCTTCAAAATTCCCAATTTTCCACAGTTTTTCATGTCCAATCCATGCATAAACCTTGTATTTAACTTGGAATTAGAAGGAATCACTTACCTGATGATGCTTGATAAAAATCCCTTCTTGAAGCTCCTCAAAATCGCCCACACCAAATGAAATAATGAAGAAATGGTCAAGAATCTCGTTTTAAAAACAATCTGCGCAGCACTGCCCTTCTATGTGATCGCATAGGCCAAACCATGCTGCCCCAAACTCTGAATTATGCGGTCGCACTCTACACCACGCGATCGCACAAGCCATTCCCAGCTGCCTCCCATTTTCCTCCTTCGCGATCGGAGATCTCCCACTGCGTTCACACAAGCCAACTCCCCCCCCCCCCCCCCCNTGAACCCCCAAAACACCAGAAACAGCAGCAGCAAACATGAAGGAAATGATCTGAATTAATCTGAAACACACTCGGGGCCCCCGGGACCCCGTCCAATCACACGACTCAGTCCCATAACATCCCACGGACTTGCTCGAGTCTTCAAATCACATCAAACAATGCCGAAACCACGAGTCGCACCCAAATCCAATTTTATGAACTTTGAAATTTCAAACTTCCACATCTGATGCCGAAACCTATCAAATCACGTCTGATTGACCCCAAATTTTTCACACAAGTCATATTCGACATTACGGACCTGCTCCAACTTCGGGAATCACATTCCGACCCCGATATCAAAATTTCCACTTCAGGTCGGATTTCTCAAAAACCTTCAAATTTCTATCTTTAGCCAAATGACTTCAAAATAACCTATGGACATCCGAATTCACTTCAGATCGCGCTCCCAACTCCAGAATCACCATACGGAGCTATTCCCAGGCTCGGATTCCCGAACGAACATCAATAACACTGAAATGCGCTTCAAGCCAAACTTAGGAAATTTCTTCAAAATGCTGACTTCCACAATATACGCCGAAACGCTCCCAGGTTATCCAAAGCCCGATCCGGACATACGCCAGAGTCCAAAATCATTACGAACCTGCTGGAACCTTCAGATCCTGATTCCGATGTCGTTTACTCAAAATTCCAATCTTAGTCAATTTCTCCAACTTAAGGCTTTTGAAATGAGAATTTTCTTTCCAATTTGACTCCGAACTTCTCGAAATTCAACTCCGACCATGCCCACGAGTCGTAATACCTGAAATGGAGCTGCTCATGACTTCAAACCGTTGAACGATGCGCTAGAGCTCAAAACGACCGGCCGGGTCGTTACATTCTCCCCCACTTAAACAGACGTTCGTCCTCGAACGTGCAAGGAACTGCTCTGGAGTTATCTGAAATCACTACTTAACACCTCGAGAACCTGCCCGTGCTACCACACCTAGTTGAACACATAGGCCTGATCAAACCTGAAGACATCCTCTTTTATCCATACAATCAGCTCAGGACCCAATTCCAATACTTGAAATTCTCGGCCAGGACTAGTTCCAATATATAGACACCGTATCAACTACCACACGATATACCAGAACGTAACTGCATACCTTTGCTGAATCAGCACCATGCTCCGCATAACTCATCATCTGACCATAATGACACTCCCTGAACCTTAATAGCCAAAATCTCACGAATCTGATGCTCCTAATGCACCTTATGATATATATATATACATCCTGCTATAATGCTGGCGATACCACCACAAAGGAGGAAATGTGTAGAAATTTCTATTTAATTGCAGAGTTAATCCAAACATTGAATCCTTCCTCTCGACTAAGACCACCATCTCATTACAAACCAATAAGGGTAACTGTCTTTCAATGTATTTCACATAATCTTATCGCACTAGATACCTGATCCAAAAAATCTCATCTCACCCGGTATGAACTGCTCAGACAACAAATCACCCCAAACATGACCAACAGTCTCACATACACCACAACGCGCCAATAGGACATAACTCGAACATGATACATAAAGAAATGGCTGAGGAAAAGACTACTCAACTCAAGCAACTTATTATGAACTCTTCTCAAAAAATAGAAAATAAAACACAGAAAATAGAGATAGGGGACCGTACTCAAAATCACACTGTTGCGGCGCACAACCCGATCCAAATAACATGCCTATGGCGGCGTGCCACCCGATCCAAATGACATAAAATTCACGTAAGAATACACATACTTAGCTTAATTGCTCACTACCACAAATATCGAACATCGGTCATAAGCACGCCGAGTGCACAATACCATCCTGGGGATACTGATAAATCCATATGCTACAAAACTCAAGAACAACTGAGGTGCAATATATACTCTGAATCTCGAGAGCCATCCTGCTCACATAACCTCATCACTACGCGGAATCTCAACACATACGAAATTGTCAAGTCGTTTCACAACTCACACGGGACGATAATAATATACCTGAATTTGACGAAGACGGAACAACATCTAATATTCCAACACCCCTCTTTAAGGAGCGCTATACAGAAATGAACATACCTGATTCACATGGAGCCCACAACCACATTGAATCCATTCACAACCCTCAGCTGATTCCGCTCACAGTGCACTAGGCCAATAGCTTCACTTGGGTCCATAATACCCCCAATTCCTCTCATAATACACAAGAACAACCATCATAGCCGGGACAAACACCCCACAATCCATAATCAACTCAACCGAACGCCTTCCAGGCATAAATTCTCAATTAAGCAATATTACACTCCTTTATACTTGGTCTAATTCTTCAACCAATCAGGTGACTACATGTCACACTTATAAAATCTTCTCGTGATCACACTCCCACGACCTTCCACACAAGGAAACTAGTCTGCACATCCATACCACCGACTACACTAACACTGTAAAACAATTCAAGAACCCATAACCAGGGTGCTAACCTCTTTTATCAAACACTGATCTCAGGTGACACTGAAGACCATACCATCTTACTCTGAACTTTCAAATTCTTGCTCATCCGAGCTCATGACATCCTTGATAACACCGAACCGCATTCTCGATTCCTACCCCAAGCTCCACACTAACTACTGCACCCAACATGCCGATATGGAATGGCACAGGAATTCCATCATACTTACTGAACCGCTAATAGGATGAACACTTCATCATATAGAAACCTCTTACTTTCCTCAATTCAAGATAACAGTAACAACACTCGAGTGAATTCTCACAATCACCCAACATGCAAAGCCTTAAGTAGTGGTCTGAA